>CAAKHD010007230.1:0-17083 GCA_901007705.1 Fistularia tabacaria
AAACCGCTGGAAAAAAAGGAAAAAAAAAACTGGAATCTACTGACAGGGTGTTTTGTTAGTATGTTTTTTGTTTTTTATATTTAATGTACATTTAAATCTTGGGGGAACAGGTAATACAAACAAAACTAACAAACAAAAAAAAAGATATTCTTGGGGTATTTTTCTCTGTATATGTCATACCTGTTACTGCTGGTACTCTATCTGGTATTCTGGCTCTGTCTGCCACTGGAACACTGTATCCTGAAAAAAAGCATTTCTCCGGTTTTCCTAATGATGGCAGCAAAGTTTGTCTTATTTCAATGGATTCAACCACTTTTTGTTCTTATTGGTATTATACTAGTGTAATAGAGATTACTTGGGCAAAAAAAAGAGCTGAAAATATGTTGATGCAAAAGCAAACTGAAATAAACATGGATTGATGTAAAAACTTCTTTATTTACGGCTTCACTGTCTTCTTCTCCATCTCACCCTATTCTCTGGATCCTCCTTTCTTCAAATCTTCTCTCACTACCTCCATACATCTTCTCTCTGGTCTTCATCTAAACCTCCAATACCAGCATCCGTCTACCAATATATTCACTGACCCAAACATCTCTGACCTTCCCTCCAAAACATCTACCATGTGCCGTCCTTCTCTAGGACTCATTCCTGTACCTCTCCATCCTGGTCACTCCCAAAGAGAACCTCCACATCTTCATCTCTGCCACCTCCAGCTCTGCCTCCTGTCTTGTCTCCAAACCATCCATCATCTCTGCTCTCACCAGTGTCTCACCATGTTCTTCCATCTCATAGAACCCCTGACACTTTTCTCCACCCATTCCTACCTGCTTGAAACCGTTTCTTCTCCTCTTCACCACACTCTCTGTTGCTCTGGTCTGTTGACCCTCAGTACTTGAAATCCTCCACCTTCTTGATCTCCACTCCCTGTACTACTGTTCCACTCCCGGGTTCCTCTCATTCACACGCGTATATTTTGTCCTGTTGCGACTAACCTTCATTCCTCTCCTTTCCAGAGCATACCTAGATGTTCCTCCACCTTTTTCCTGCTCTAACTGCAGAGCACAATGTCATCTGCAAAAATCATGGTCCATGTATGTAGGAAACATGATCATCTTTATTAACGTCTTCACTGTGAGAAGTACAATTTGCATCCTGGAAAAATGCATGGATGTAATAATTGGTTTTCCACCCGCAAACATATCATGATTATTATATCATTGGACGTGGACAGAGGAGGAAGGGTGAAGGTCTGGGTCGGAGGGTGCTTAGGTTGCAGCTGCCAGGCAGGAGGAGTGGAGGATGACCAGAGAGCAGGTTTATGGATGGAGGGGCGGAGGACAGGAAGGTAGTTGGTGTGACAGGAGAGGACGAAGAAGAGAGAGTTAGATGCAGGAAGTTGATTTTCTGAGGCGATTCCTGAAGCAGGAGAAAGGATAAGTAGAAAGTTTCAATATTATTATTATTATTATTATTATTATTATTATTATATGTAGTAGTAGTGGTGGTATTGTTATCATCATCATCGCTGTTGTTGTTTTCTCTGTGGTACCCTCGAGGGGAGCAGTTTTCATTATTATTAATTTTATTATTACTATTACTATCTATATTGTTATTATCGTATTTCTTCATGCAGGAACGAAGTTGCTGAGATCGAGCCGCAAGAAATTCTTCACTTCCGGGTTGACGAGCAATCACGCTGTAGGGAGTGGCACTGGCCAATCAGCAGGCTCCACGTCCTGGCCCCGCCCCTCCCCGTACCGTACCGTTCACTGTCTGCTCAAACGGTGGGCCAGTCGAGCTATTCGCTCCCTGTCCCCCCTCCTGGAGCTCCGGCCTCCCGTCTCCGAAGGCTCCCCACAAGCTGGCGCCGATGCCGGGCTGTGTCTAAAGGAAGCGGGGTTCGGACTCTCCCGTCCCGGAGCCTGGGAGCCGGCATGGCCCCGGAGAGCTGACCGCCCGTCGGGGAGCGAAGGACGGCCATGTCTCTGCGGCTGCTGCTCCTGTGGTTCGCCCTGTTCTCCCGGGGGTCCCCGGGGGCCGGCGGGGTCTCGGCGCCCGCCGCCGACAGGACCTTAGTTTGGGGACCGGGACTGGAGGCGGCCGCGGTCCTGCCCGCCCGGTTCTTCTTCATCCAGGCGGCGGACAGCGGCGGCACAAAGTAAGGAGGCCCGCCGAGGTGCCTTCAGGTGTCCCACCTGGAGTCCGAGCTTTCTGCGTCGGTCGGTCTTTGAATGCACCCCGCGGGCGCCTGTGAGCAGCAGCGGCAGCCGAGATTGGCTTCTTGAAACACTTCCTAGAAACACAGCAGATTTTCTGATTTTAACAGCTTTTATTTTTATTTTGCCCCGTTATTGTAACTTTTACTTGTTTTTAACACCTTCACTGCTTTCTCAGTGTACACATTATCTGCCCCCTTATCTCGCCTATATAATTACTTCATAAAAATTAAAATGTGCTGCATATCAAGGTATTGGTAAGCAGTTTACTGCTAAAAAAATGTTTTTTTTGTGGATATTTTTGCGACAATTGTGACTATCAGAAATTCTTAATTTTGAAAGCGCCACTTGGCTAAACTCAAAATATTTCTCAGGAATATTTTTTATCAGTGGTACCCACAAAGTCAGGGAGAATCACATTTATGTGTCAGTAAAGTCAATGAAAAAAAAAAATCAACTAAAGAAGTAACAAATTGCCTGGGATTTGATCAGTCAGTCAGTAGTTGCCTAAAAATATGGATTAATGTCCTCCATGTTTTCCTCCAGATGTCTTTAAAAAAAAAAAAAAAAAAACAATAATGCTTTTGAATGATCGAAACAGATGCTGCAACATATGTCAGCGTGCAAGACAAGACAAGCCTAAATATTTGAAGTGTGTTTTCCCTGGCTGTATTGCCAAGCCGGGCGCGCATGAGTGAGCGTCACTGGAGACCCTGCGTTGTCCAGACGAGTGAATGACAAAGTGAATTGTGTTGATTTGCTATCCAATATTGATTTTGATATAGATAATGAATGAATGAATTTTTCGGAGCCCCGGTCGAGGGGGGCGACGCAGTAAGCGTACAGGACACTTCCGCTTCAGGATTAAAATACATCCCAGGTGCGTGTGCACCGGGATGTAAATAGTCTTTAGCCTTCAGGCTTCATGCTTGACGTTCACACTGGTCCTCAACGCGCCTGCCGGGCCGCTTCTTCTTTCCCCTGCAGTTTCACGAAATCCCCCGGCGAGAAAACTTTCGATGTGAAGATCGTGTCCCCCTCGGACCAGCTGACCAGGATCTGGATCCAGGTCCTGGACCGTCATGATGGCTCCTTCCTGGTGCGCTACAGGATGTACGCCAGCTACACGGACCTTCACATCCATGTTCTTCTCGCCGGCAGCCACGCCGCCAAGTCGCCGTACATTCTCAAAGGTAGAATAGCCTCAGTGCTGCCTGAGAGGGCAGCTGGGCCTCCTGTAGATCTCAAGTATCAACCATGGAGATGCATTTGATGAATCCTGGTCTGCAGCCTTGAATGGCAAACATTCGCAATGCATGTAATTAAATCCATCCTAAAATCACCTGAAAGAAGAAGAAGACCACCTGGAAGTTGATCTCTCAAAAGAAGAAATTTGAGAAGGTTAATTTAACTCCAATGAACTGAGACTGGCAGACAATGTGATACCTGAGCAGATCCGGTGGAGGCCGTGCCAGTTGTTTTTCCCTGTTTCTTTTAGCCGTCGCACGGCTCTGGTGTGGCCTCCTCTTCCAGAGGGCTTTCAAAGTGCGTTACGCTGGATTACACCCACGTGCACATACACACCGATGCCACGTGACGCTTACCTTTACGGAGGCGTGTGGGCCAAAGCTCCATCGTCTCGTTTTCCGCTCCACCGCTAAATGATCGGCGTCATTGTGACCCGCAGGCCCGGTCTACCACGAGGGCTGCCACTGCCCTCAGCCCAGCAGTGAGACCTGGGAGGCCGCCATGCACTGCCCCCCATCCTTCCCCCAGATCCACCAGGACCTGGCCCCGTACACTGCCGTCGACCCGGACCGGATCGCCCTGGAGGTGCCCCACCGCTTCGGCCAACGCCAGAGCCTCTGCCACTACACCGTGAAGGACAACCAGGTGCCCGAGCACAGACTCTCCTCGGAGTTTGCTTTTGTGATAGAATGAACCGCTGCCGTAGAAATCATAATGGAGCTTTGCCGATTAGCTCGTAGGAAGAAGGTTTGTTTTTGAGTAAACAAGAACCTCCCGGCTTTTTAAAGAAATGATTCTCGCATTTTAAATATGCCGAGGGAGCTTTTGAGAGGATGATTCACTCTTTTGGAGGCTAATTTACCCCGTGTTCTAGTAGTTTGGGTTCGGATAACAGCAACAACACCCCGGAATCCAGAAAAAAATCCCCAGATGTATCTAAATACCCGTGTATTTCTTTTTCACATGATTTGGGATGTTCTCTCAGGAACTGGTGAGCCCTTTTCAGAACTCGTGTGCTTAAAATAGCCCCAGACAAAGGCCGGTGTGGCAGTGGAGGGTAGGATTTCTTTCTGCTTGACGGTTTTTGAAGAAAACCCCGGGGGGCGACGGCTCTTTTTGCTTTCGTATCTGTCGTCAGCAAGCCTGCTGTTCTCTCCCAGGTGTACGTCAAGACGCTGGGCGAGCACGTGGGCTTCCGGATCTTCATGGACGCCATCCTCCTGTCGCTCAGCAGGAAGGTACTCCGTCTTTGAAGGGCTTTGAGCGAGCAGAGCTCCTCCGAGCGGCGGGTCCCACGCTGACCTCGGCCTCCTGCGTCCAGGTGCGACTGCCCGACCTGGAGTTTTTCGTGAACTTGGGCGACTGGCCGCTGGAGAAGAGGAAACCCACGGAGGAGATTCATCCCATCTTCTCCTGGTGCGGCTCCAACGCCACCCGGGACATCGTGATGCCCACGTACGACCTGACGGAGTCCGTCCTGGAGACCATGGGAAGGTGACCTTTGGTATTTCTTGGATCAGGATTTAAACGCTGAGCTGGCTTTTTGCTCTGTCGAGCCCACCTTCTCGGAGAGGCCCAGTGTCATCTGTGCGCTCTCCTGCCGAGAAAAAACCCAAGCTCTCCGCCCACGGAGCTCAGCGGCCAACTCACAGCAGGACATCTTCTAGTTTACAGGATCCTCGTAGCAGACCAGTTCCTGTTTCTTGTCATAGCTCGTAGCACACAGGAACTTCTCACAGTTCTCCTCAGAGCGTTCCTTCTTCCTGGTGTCCACCTGCATGTCAGCCTGTCCTCACGCCTCCTCTGTCCCTGACCAGGGTGAGCCTGGACATGATGTCGGTGCAGGCGAACACGGGCCCGCCATGGTCGGAGAAGAACGCCACGGCCTTCTGGAGGGGCCGAGACAGCCGGCAGGAACGCCTGGAGCTGGTCAAACTGTCCCGGGCGCACCCCGACGCCATCGACGCCGCCTTCACCAACTTCTTCTTCTTTGAGCACGACGAGAGCCTCTACGGGCCGCTGGTCAAGCACGTGTCCTTCTTCGACTTCTTCAAGGTGAGACGGAGCAAATCCATGGGGGTGAGAGGGTGAGCCGAGCAGCGCACTCACCTTCTGACCGCCCCGCCGGCTTGGGGTCACCTTCACATACATGCAGAAAGGTCCTCTCCAGCGGCTGTGCAGAAGCCGCTCCTCTGAGGTGCCACACGAGGAACCCTCGTCCAGACCTTCTCATAATCTTATTGACTCCTCGAACGAGTCCCGGCACAGTGCGGAAGGAATGAGATGCAAAAAAAAAATAAAAAATTCCTCAGATCTGCATGCGTGCATGCTGTTCATTGCACAAAGCCTGACGGGACTGTCAGAATAAAAATGTCTCCCCCCTCCAGTACAAGTACCAGATAAACGTGGATGGCACTGTGGCGGCATACCGGCTGCCCTACCTCCTGGCCGGGGACAGCGTGGTCCTGAAACAAGACTCGGGCTACTACGAGCACTTCTACGGCGAGCTGCGGCCGTGGGAACACTACATCCCGGTGCGGGCGGACCTGGGAGACCTGCTGGAGAAGATCCGCTGGGCCCGGGACCATGACCAGCAGGTGAGGCCGGAGGCTGCTGCCCGCCGCCTCTACAGGCCTGACGGTTTTTGAGATACGGTGAATTCTTCTGGTTCTCCTTCGTCCGCCAGGCCAAGAAAATCGCTCAGGCCGGACAGCAGTTTGCGAGGCGTCACCTCATGGGAGACAGCGTCCTCTGCTACTACCACAAGCTCTTCCAGGTATCTTCCGTTCAGTCCGGACGAACACTTGCGCACGTCTTACCTGGTGTGTGGGAAGACCATCAAGTCCCAGTATTTAGTGACTCATCTCACGAGTCATACATGTGAAAGGTCGCAGGCATGCTAACAGCAGATGGAATAGAAATATTCCTGTTCATGATCTACGTCACTTTATTAATCCCCACATTACTGCAGTGACCATGATTTGAACACAGTGTTGTTGCAGAGGCAAACCTCAGCGTGTTCTTGTGAGGACCCACAGCAGTCCGAGGGCTCCTCTGGCTGCCGGTTGAATTCCCTCCATAACCCAGACTCGGTTCTTGCAGGAATATTCCAAACTCCAGGTCACGGAGCCCAAGGTCCGCAAGGGGATGGAGCTGGTGCCGCGGCCCACCACCGACCTGTTCCCGTGTACCTGCCACCGAACACAGGTACGAGCGTGCTTGCCGACCCCCCCGCCTTTCTGGACCTGTCTGGGTCTGAGCCGCGCAGCAGATAATCACAGCTTTTAGGGGAGGACGACCACTTGCCTTATTTGTCATAATAGTAATAATCTGTCATTGCGAGTGCTTTGTCAAATCACGACTATCAGACGGACTAACGAGGCATGATTAACGCTCTAATAACGATCCATGTGATTGATGCTCCGTTGAAGAGACATGGCGTCGCGTGTGCAGCGACACGGCCGGCCTCCGCCGTGAGATTTCAGCTTCCAACTGCGTTCAATCAGCATGTGGATTTGCTTTTACTCTTAACGCATATTCTTTCTCCCTTCGTTCCCTCTAAAAAAGAAATACAAAGTCCACTCCCTGGGAGCGAAACGTCTCTCCTGGACAGAAATGGACGAGACAAGCGTTTCTGAACATGAGCAAAGGCGATCTTTGGTCTGAGAAAGGGGGTTGTCATAGTTCCCAGGTGGGAGTGAAAGGTGGTCAGAGGACTGTTTCGTGCAAAGCCGAGCTTCGGAGTTTCGGAGCTCCAGAATAATATCCAAATGGACGATAACAGCAAGACTTACTCATGCACTCATGGAAGCTCAAACAAAGGAAAAAAAGTGGTTATCGTGTGTCAGTTTGTAAAGGCGGTGCTTTCCTGGCGTCAGTGTAGGAGTACATGGAGCAGACATCCTGCGAGCAGCACCTGCAATGACAGCCGGTGTCCTCAGCCAGACGAGTGCTCCATCACGTTCAAGCGCCTCTGGAAGAGCTGCTGAATGACGTCCAGGAACCCTGTGAGGCCAACACCCTGACCTTCACGTCAGTGTGTAGGACCTTCACTGTAGATCCAGCGGGTATACTTTATCTAGGAAAGCAGCAGCGTTCACCCATTCTTCCAAAGAAAAGCGGAAGCTTCTCGTCACCCCAGGGTGCAGATCTGGCGTCGTCCTCTGACGTGTGGCTCCCTCTAGTGTCCGCAAAACATGCCGTCCCATCCTCCGAGCATGGAGCCAATGAGAAGCAAGCACGGGGCGGTCCTCGGACCCCTGCAGGATTGGCTTTGCTCAGTTGCTGTGGTTGGTTTGGTGTTGCCGGTCTGTCCGACGTCTCAGAACAACAGCAGGAAAAACTGCTTCCATTAAAAAAGAAAAATGTTGTCTCCTGAATGCCTTCGGTGAGCCTCGAACCCGCTGACAACCGACAGGTTGAGGCAGATTTTAAATTCATTTGGAAACATCTCTGTCAGTGAAAGGGATGCACGAGGTTCTTCTCCACTGACCTCCCGGTGTTTGTCTCCACAGGCCAAGGATGAACTCTGAGCCGTCCTGCTTCCCAGACCGCTCCTGCACAGACTCAAAACTGCTGAGTGTCAAGAAGTTAGACTCAATTTTTCTACGCCCGAGATGACTATTTTACTAGAATGCTTGATTTTATGGATAAATATTTTTCATTTGTCATTTTGATAAGACAAATTCTGTATTATAACTCCTCTGTGCCAAAACCCAGAAAAGCCTTGGATGAAACACCTGCACTCTCGACGGTAGACTGAAACACTTTTGCTGAATGATGATGGACATCACTAGATGTTTGAATGCAAATGTAAAAAAAAATTAAAATTAAAACACTTCAGTCACCAGAAAGACGTGGGTTGACTTTATCTGGACCCCAAAAGTATTTCATCTCTTGGAGTGAGGAGGACGGAGAAGACACATGCACACGCTAGATGTTCTGGAGATAAAGTCACACTGAGATGGTTTGGACATGGACAGAGGAAGGATGGAGAAGATCTGGGTGGAAGGATGCTGAGGCTGGAGGTCTGGAGGAAGAACAGAGAGGAGCTTAATGGGTGGAGGAGAGGATCCAGAGGCGAAGTTAGCTGGAGGCAGCTGATAGGCTGTGGTGACCCCAGAAGGGAGCGGCCCAAAGGAGAAGTGTTTGCGGTCTGACAGCCCGCAGTACCACCCCTAACCGCCAGGGGTCAGTCGTGTGCGCCGGCGGTCCGATCCCAGCCGGGTCGTTTGAGCGCGCTCGGCATGGAGCAGCGCTACAGCGAGGTAAACACGCCGAACATTTTTTTACTACCACACTAAGGAGTTGGGTGTTTGACGGATTCAGATCCTTTCGTCCTCTTTCGTTGCTGAACTTAGTAGTGCAGCTCGGATCCTCGGCTGCGTCAGAACACGCAAGGAGAGCTGAGGGCGTGTTTGGTTGTCATGGAGCTGCTCTTTGATGAATGACGTCACATTGAAAAGATTGGAGAATATAGGCCTTCAAAAAATCTAATGCGGAAGTTTTAGTTTCAACATTATGTATATAGATATATTTCCGGTGGGACTTGACAATGATCTTTTCTTTTGTTAAAAGATGTTTATTTACATTTCGCATACACATTTATCTTGTAACAATTTATGCTGAAGAAGCTGTCAGATCCTGCCGGTGTGGCGCTCCGAGACAGACATTATTTTGTTGTAAAACTGAAGTTTCTATCCACTAGGGAGACGCCCACTTTAATGATATCTTAAAGTTACTCAGCGTCCTTAAGTAAACTTGGAGCATCATTCAGTTTCCGGAAGCGGACCCGGTGTTTCTGTTTTGGAAATCAAAATGAGATCATCTTAAGAAAACCCGCTTAAAGTTTCTTCGTCAGGTCTCGAGTTTTTCTTGGGTTGGTTTTGCACTGACCGATCGCAGGACGTCCCCCCCCCAGAGGTGTCTCCGGCCGACCCGCTGGCTCTGACCGCCGACCCCTGCCTTCCAGGACAGGGTGAAGGTCCCCTTTGGGCCGAAGCACCTCGACGCCGCCATGTGTGTTCCCGCTCCAGAAGAGCAGAGCGTCCGCAGCGCTGTGATCCTGACCCATGGGGCCGGCGGAGACATGGACTCCAAACCGCTGACCTCTCTGGCACGCCGCCTGGCTGCCAGCGGCCTGCTGTGCCTCCGCTTCACATGCAGGGGTCCAAACCTGGCACATCGAGTGAAGGCTTTCCGAGCAGCGTGGGTAAGACCCGGGTTTCGGCCGGTGCGGCTCTCTGGCTGGAATCCCAGTCACCAGACTCTATTTTGCATGTTTCTCTCTTCCCAGCAATACCTGAGGTCCCTGCAGATGTTCTCCCTGAGCCACATATTTATTGGAGGTAACCGGCGGCCGTCTTGTAAGATCCTCAGCGATCGTCTGCAGTATGTCCAAGTCGGCCAGCACTCGGACGGTGTTTATATCCTCCCCTAACGTGGATCCGGGTCCCCAGGCAGGTCGATGGGAGGCCGTGCGGCGGCTGCGCTGGCCAGGCAGCTGCTGGAGGAATCGGAGGACGGCCTGGGGGGGGTGATATGTCTGTCCTTTCCCCTGCACCCCCCGGGGGACGCCCAGGCTCATCAGCAGCGGGGGAAAGATCTCCGGGAGCTGCCCGAGAGCGTCCCCGTCCTGTTCGTATCGGGCACGGAGGACAGCATGTGCGACAGGGTGAGCTCAGCAGTCGCTGGCGCGCAGACGCAGGCCTTCGCATCAACCGTCTGAAGACATTCTTCAGATCCGCTCACGTCACTGTTGCTGCAATCACGATGATCTGTTTTCCTGGCTTGTTTCGGAAAACATTCAACATGACGGCTTCTGCCGTTTTCCGTCCGCAGGCCCTTTTTGAAGGCCTGCTCGCAGCCATGAGAGCCCGTGCTGACGTGCTGTGGGTGGAGGGAGGAGACCACGGCCTGCGAGTGGCAGGGAGGGCCGAGGATTCCATATTAGACCACATTAACTCACAAGTCAGCAGCTGGATTGTTAAGTTAAAAGCGTAAATCAATATTCTCCCTCAGATTTATGCACCTTTTGTTTTGAATTAAATAAAGATGTTGGTTTTTATACACGGTGGTTTTATTATTGGAAGTGCATGTGGTATAAAAGTGGCTCCACCAGGTGTTTCATCAGCAGAAAGGTCTCCACCCATATCCCGGTCGTCTGCTTCACTCGAGATGTCCAGTGAACCACAGAAGAGTTTAGGTTGAGCGCAGAGCTCTTCCACTCATTATGACCTTTGACGTTCAGAAATATTCAACGAATCTTCAGCAAACAAATTCAACAAGTGTTTCAGGGAACAAGGATGTAGAAGAAGAACCATTTAAGGAAAATAAACGTGCTTTGCTGGTTGTGTGTCTGCACAGCAGAGATCACTGGTCTTAGTTAACCTTTGAAAATAATTTTGTGTACTTTTGAGAAAAAAAAAAGGTTTCAAATGCAAACATTACATTGGAAGAAAAATATTGGGTAAAAAATTGGTGCAGTACTATCACTTTCCATGATGATCTCTCCAACATCCATCCATCTGAGGGACGGCACACGGCAGGGGTTCTGGAGGTAAAGCCACACTGAGATGGTTTGGACATGAGCAGAGGAGGGATGGAGAAGGTCCGGATAGAAGGCCGCTGAGGCTGGAGGTCTGGAGGAAGACCAGAGTGGAGCTTCATGGATGGAGGGGAGGAGGACAGGAAGGTGGATCGTGTGAGAGGAGGGGGTTAGATGGAAGCAGGTGATTGGCTGGAGGTCAGATGGCGGCAGCTGATTGGCTGAGGTGACCCCTGCAGGGAGTAGCTGAAAGGTAGAGAAGCTTCACGATCGTCTCGCACTGGCCCTTTAAATGGAGGCTCTGACGTAATTTAAGAGAGACATCCTATTGGCTGCTGCACATCCGTGTATTTCTCCAGGCAGCATGGCAGGAGAAGCGTGGAACCGAGTCCACGTCCCGGTTCCCGGTGCCATTTCCCGCGTCACAGTGCCTTTTACCACCGCCACAGGTACGCCTGAACAACTCACAGCTGCGTATGGGAGCTTCCGGCGCAGCCGTGACACTGTGTGTGTGTGTGTGTGTGTGTGTGTGTGTGTGTGTGTGTGTGTGTGTGTGTGTGTGCGCGCGCGCGCGTGTGTGTGTGTGTGTGCGCGTGCATTTGCGCAGATGACAACGTGCGGCTCCTGCTGCTGGAGAACGAGCGCCTCCTCCAGCTGCTGCGCAGCGACCTCCTGCAGACGGAGGTCCGGGTCTTCTACGAACTGCTCTACTGCCGACACAACAGCAGCAGGAGCAACAGAACCTTCAGGACACTCAAGCAGGTCAGGAGAACATCATCTGAGTCTGGTCCAGGCAGGTAGAAAGGCTCAGGCGTGAGGAGAGTAAATCTGGCAGGACTCCGGAGAAGATGCAGATGCAGCGTCTGTGAGATCTTAAGATGGAGGTCTTCAGAATAAAAATCCAGTCAGAATGAGGAGAATCTGCACATTGTCATTCTCAGATAGAATTTATTTGAGAGGCGGTAGAGGAAAATCATTTCCGCTTCCTTCTCCATTGGGCTGCACCCTCAGCCAATCACCTACCTCCGTACGACTCTCTCCTCTCAACCCAACCACCTCCCCCATCCTCATCCCCTCCATCCGTGAAGCTCCTCTCTGGTGTTCCTGAAGGAATGTGTTGCCTCTGGTTGCTCAGGTTGAGCAGTGCGTGAACAGGCTGAAGGACATGAAGCTGGATGCTGCTCTGCAGGACCTGGTGGATCTGTGTCCCGGCGAGATCCAGAGGTGGGCAGTCGTACTTCCCATCTCACCTGAGGTTCAGCCATCCGAAGCCTCATGCTGGTGCCTCTGGGTTTTCTGTGCTTGCAGGAAGCTGAGCCTGCAGTCCGGCGAGTGTAATGTCCCCAGCCAGCCTACGCTGGAGTGGATCTGCCTGAAAGTGCTGGGCGCTGCACGGCTGCTGGTCCGAGCCCTGGACCGCTGCAACGCAGCCTTCGTGTATCCTCTCACACGCTCCTGAAACATCCCATAATCACCCAGGGAACCACATGAATGCAGATATTCTCTTCTTCTTCTCCTTTGGGCTTTTCCCTTCAGGGTCTCCACAGCCAATCCACCTTCTCCATCTCACCCTGTTCTCTGGATCCTCCTCTCTTCATATCCTCTCTCACTACCTCCATACATCTTCTCTCTGGTCTTCATCTAGACCTCCAATTCCAGCATCCGTCTACCAATATTTTCATTTTTACTCTCCCTCCTCTGTCCATGACCCAACCATCTCTGACCTTCTCTCCAAAACATCTACCATGTGCCGTCCCCCTGATGGACTCATTCCTGATCCTCTCCATCCTGGTCACTCCCAAAGAGAACCTCCACATCTTCATCTCTGCCACCTCCACCTCTGCCTCCTGTCATTTGTTCATTGTCACTGTTGAATACAGATATATATATATACACACACACACACACACACACACACAGTTCAATTTCCCAGGCTCCTCATAATTTTCTAATTTTTCAGTTATTTCTTCTTGCAATTATTTCCCTTTTTTTTCACGAATATTTTCCATCTGATTTTTGTTTTTTGTGTAAGAAGCTGTAAGGCAGTTCATTAGTGAATATCAGCTAAATGTTGATTCTAAATGGAAAAGAGGGGGGCTCTTCTTGTGCTGGTCTCAATCTTTACTGCGCCATCCTTAACAGTCACGCTCAGGCTGTCGAGGCAGCACATGAGGTATGAGTTCCTGGTGTTTAACACGGTGATTGCCAGCATGGTCAGCCGCTTCTGGTAAGCCTGCGTTCCCTGCTTTGGCTGGTGTTCCCCGTGGATGCAGATCGAAGCAGCTCCATGCCGCCAAGAATACTCCGATCACGGCGCCCGATCTGCCTCCGAACCCGTCTGTCTCTCTGCTTCTCTAGGGTGATTTTCCGTGGGATGCTCTCCTGCCTGTCCGCTCTGTACCAGCGGCTCCTGGAGCTCCTCCAAGCCTCGGCGCGGGCCCGACCCATGCCCTTCCTCTCAGGCTTCCACCTGCCGGAGGATTTCTCCCAGTTTCTCGGCCCCTCGAGCGATGTTCTGCTGGTGCTGGGAGCTGATGTTGATGCCACCGAAAAGACGAAGAAGCCGCCGCAGAGAAGGAAGAGCCCTCTCGGCGCTGGCGGTCCGGAAGGCAGGAGGGAGGCGGAGGACCTGGGGGTGTCCATTCAAAGAGGTGAGCTTCTCGTCTGCTCTCCAGGCTGGGAGCTCATGCACGGGTTCTGTGCTGATGGCGCTTCAGGACTCTTCGTCTGGAGGAAAGACCGAGGTCTCCTCTCGGATCTACCGAGGTCCTGCCGCTCTCTCTGTGCTCAGAGCTCTGCCATCAGGAGCCAGAATGTCTGCGATATGGAAACGCACGTTCGTCAGAGTTTATCTAGAACGCGCTGACTTGCAGGACAGTCGACAGGTTGATTGCAGCCTGCTTTGCAGAGGCTGATTCAGAGAAGCATCGTGCTGTCCTTCTTCCGCCCAGGTCCAGGACAAGTGTTGCTCAGGACTGTGTGTTTTCTGCAGGCGCGGCGCTCGGCAAGGACGTGACACCTGTCCTCGGCATCTTCAGGGATTTGAAAAAGGTATCGAAATGACCGAGGCACGTTAGCAGCCGAGCCCTCGCGCTGCTCTGACCGTCCCTCCTGTGTCCGGTGAAAAACCCGTCCCGCAGAGAGCTGACATGGAGAAGAAGCAGATCTTCAAGAAGCAAATCGGGGAAGCTGCCACCTTGGTGGACATGGCCAAAAGTCTGTCGGAGGTGAGCGCTTGGTGCAGGTCACGGAGGATGGAGAAGCAGAGACGCCTCCTGTCCTTCCTGCGTGTGAAGTGCCAAAGGCTGAGAGCTCTTGAGGCTGCAGGCTGCAGGTAGGAACCACACAGACTAGAAGGTTGGGCTCACAATACCGGGTTATTGTTTAATGGCTCCATTCCCCCCTTCCCCTCGTCCCCAGTGTGCGGAGGAGGCTGAGGAGCCTCCGACGGGACGCCTCCTGGGCGCTCTCTCCTCGAGGCCCGCCACCGAGAACCTGCCGGCCCGGCCTGGCGAGGAGACCTGCTCGAATGAGAGCACATCTTCCCTCTCTGAGGGGGTGGCTCAGGATGTCTGCCCTCACCAGAGGTGTGAAGAGCAGGAGGAGGAGGAAAAGGAGCGGGTCTGAAAATAAGCCAAGGAGCAGGACCACAGCGCCCGCGGACAATCGCACCTCCGGTTTCGAGGGCCGTGATGATATAGACGACATATTTGCCTCCATAGGTTTGTGACCTTTTGAACTGTGTGAAGCAGAGAAATCAAAGTAGTGATACACAACCAGAGATGAGCCAGCCTGAGCCTGTCACTCCTGGGCTGAAGCACGAGAACTGATATGAAGCTGACAGCCTTTTCGAGGCGCTCGCTGCTCCCGAGTGTGTTTTTTATTTCGAGCACAAGCCTGCGTCTACATGCCGGACCGCGTCAACACGCTCATTAGACATAGGTCACGATGCCCTTTCCCAGGCTAGCCGAGACGGCAGCAGGTTAGACGCAGGAAAAAATATAAACTGTGATATTAAGTTGAACATGCTAGTGATTGAGCTGATGCAGCTCGGCGTGGTAACGATATCACTGTTGACAGCGAGGTCGACATCAGTTTAAGAATTTGGAAAGTGGAGTTGCCTTTTTTTCCTGAACCGGACTGAGCATAAACACTCGTGTGAGAACCTGTGTGCTGACCTCATGGGGACGGAATGGGTCGATGATGTTGTTGTTTTGGCACTCCTGAGGTGTCAAGAGGACTCACTGTTTGGTGACGGTTACATTTAAACTACGGCCAGAAATGACAGTGTAAATCACGCTCTTTATGACACTGGGGTGCGATTTATGCTAGAGCTCCACTGCAACACCTTGTTAACATGTGACCTGATGATAACCACAAGTCCTGGATTGCTGCACCATCTCTCCCTGTTCATCTCCAGCTGCAGGACCAAAGAGAAATGATACCTTTCCTGAAAGCCCTGTTTAGTGTGCTTTTCATTTCTATTTATGGAGCTATAGATCTTTCCGCCATCTCATAAAAAGTGCATTTCTGTCAAAACCTTCAAAATAAAATCTGTGCTTTAAAATGAACAAAACTAATGTGTCCACATGAATGTTAACCATCCCCACGCTGGGACAGCAGGGGAGCGCGTGGGATCTTTTATCTGAGATCAGTTGATGTGTGCGATTTCACGCTGGCCCAGAGGAGTTTTATTTTTATTTGGCATTGAAGTCCATGTCTTTTACTGCTGTTTGAAGGCCATATTTCTTTTACTGGAGGCCAGGTAACAGGTTTTATGATTGCACGGCACCTCACAAAGCCTGCACTCCGATAGCCAACCTCACACCCCACCCATCCTCCAGTAGATTCTCCAAACTGAATATTTTAAAGAAATATTAGTTGCATAGGCTTCATACGGTCTTCCACAAAATCCAGCTTTTCCCAATCCCTAAGATGGTGTGGCTCAGGGGGTTAAAGGAGCTTAAAGGAGCTGTCATTGGAAGTGAACAGTCCTGGTTCAATTCTTGGCTCCCCCTAGTCTATTGAAGTCTTGTTGAACAAGATACTGAACCCTGAATGTGACTAATAAAATGAAATATATTCTGTTGACTATCAAAATAAAGGCTCATGTTGCGAACTTCTCTTGTTGAAATCTTCAATTGACCTCCCAGATAATGAAACAATTCTCTAGGGTGGATGAAGACGAAGCCATGCATATTCTCTCCGGGGAAATGATCTAATATAGTGAATTTGTTTGAGGAGTGTGCATGTTCTCCCCATGTCTATGTGGGTTCTCTGGTTTCCCCCCACAGCCCAAAAATATGCAGCAGGTTAATTGGCAAAAATTGGGAAAATTGCCCCGAATGAGTGAATGATTGTTTGTCTGTGTATGTGGCCCTGCCATTGCCTGGCGACCGGCACTCTCTCCGGTGCGATAGGTGGCGGTAAAGACACTCCAATCAATACGGGTCAGAGGTATTTATTTTAAAACCGTTATTGAACTTAAAGTGTGAAAAAACATCTAAACAAACAAACATGGCTAAATTCAGTCGTACATCAATGACAAGTTACTGACATGAGGAAAGATTGTTTACAATCAAATAACTGCAGGAGTAACAAGAGTAAAGTGGAAAACAGAACAAAAAAAAATAAGAAAGAAAAAGAAATGGCTAGGGGAATACTATATGTATTTAGCTTAATGGATCTAAGGGAATATAATTCATGAAACAGTATATTTTTTCGCTTTTTTCATAAGTTTTAAAGATTTTTTTTTAGATAATTCAAAGTCGTTTTTAAAGAAGGTAATATTGTTTTTGTGTATGAAGAACTTGGCCAAACCGCAAATAACTTTGACACAGAGTTCATCTCTTTCTTTCCCTAAAAGTAAACCAAATGTTATGTTGTCTCTTGAGAGACAAATTGCTGATTATTATTCTTTTCTTTCATCCATTATGGAGTTTTAGCCCCCAAACTGTGGACATTTTCGCACGAGAAAAATATGCGGTCCAAAGTTTCAGTGTTGTCTTCACAAAATGTACAACTATCATCTTCAATATTAAAGCATAACCTTAATAGATCGGAAGAGCACACG
>CAAKHD010007231.1:0-10524 GCA_901007705.1 Fistularia tabacaria
TGCTCCATTTGGCATCTACTGTATTTGTGTGTCGTTGTGTGTGTTTTTTTGTGGGTGTGTGTGTGTTTGAGTGTTTCAGTTTGTGTGTGTGTGTGTGTGTGTGTGTGTGTGTGTGTGTGTGCGCGCGTTTCTATGTGTTCTAAATGCTGATTGATATATCTCTGGCTTTGTCAGCCCTCTGGCATAGGTGGAACAGGTGTGACTCTGCCACAGAGTGCGGTTCAGACAAGCCATATCACGGCACAATGAGGTCATTGTGCAACACACACATTCCTGCACAGAGCCCTCCGACTTTTACAGGCTGGAGGTAACCATCTGTGTGTGTGTGTGTGTGTGTGTGTGTGGGCACGCGCACGGCACTCCAGGTGAGGGGGATTTGGATGAGATTTGTTGTATGAAAAAGACGTGTGGTTAACAGCTGCATATCCCACACACATGTGACACTCGCACACAATCGAAGGCGCACAGGCAGGCCTAGTGACGATTCTGCAGTGTTGCAATATCAGCATCTTCTGTGTGTGTGTGTGTGTGTGTGTGAGTCTGTGGGATTTTATTTTTTTCCGACTGTGTCACTCTCGTCTCTAATACAATCAAAGCTGAGAAAAGTTTACCCTGGGGTCCATTAGTAGAATATGGCTGTTACTACAATGATGAAGTCATCTGGTCTGACTCAGACGCCTCATCCAGTGGCATCTGTGTTTGTTTGGATCTTGGCGGACACTTCAGCCTCCGTGTCCTAACACCCCACCATCACCACCACCAGCACCACCACCTGACTTTCAGCATTTTTCCTGCTTTCATCATGGCCAAAGGTTGCCATTTTTGGTGATGGTGCGTATGTGTTGTGTATGTATGCCCGCACTGCTATCTCAAGGACTGGGTGTCTGGACTGGGTCCCTTCTAGCTGCTTTGCAGTTTAACCAGCCTTGACTTGCTGTGTGGTGACATGTCTGCGCTGACTGGGAGGATCTGCTGTGGGTGTGAGGCTGGAGGCTGACTGCTGGGCTATGCTTGAAAGACTTCTGGCATGTGCTGGTGCCTGCATTTTTCACCCTTGACTGGAAGCATATGCTGAAGCACAATCGAGACAGTGTTAGACGGACTTGGCGTGAGGGACCCAGGCGGCTTCCTCCACATCTGGCAGCGCTTGGCCCTCCTTCCAGGTGAGTCATGTCCCCCGGGAGGGTGGCTCTGCTGCGGCCCTTGGCCCCTCAGCGCCTGGGCATCTGGAAGTGTCTGGATCTGTCTTGCAGTCACATCTATCTCCACATGCTTTTCCTATTTAGTCACCCCCCCGCCACATCCACCTTCGAAGGCCCCCTGCTTCTCACTGACCCCGACTGTGCCCTGATTACCCACGACTCAACTATTCAAGTGCCATTGTGTAGCACGGCTTGTGACAGAAGGATGTCACTGACAAGCACAGGCAGGAAGATCACAGAATTCCTATAAAATACAAAGTTGAAAGGAAATTATATGGGTTTCATTCCTTTTATAGTTTGGGAAATGTCATCCTTTCAATACTAGGTGTTTTATATGACCTGGCTGAATATCTGTCAGATATTGAGTTTGTAGGTATTCCAGCTTGAGATATTATTTATGGTGATTTTCAACTTCTTTTGGTCTTTGGAAAGGGTGAAGGGGATGAGGGGAACCCCCCTTCTTTGACCCTTAAACAGGAATGTCACAAGCAGCCTGGGTAATTATGTCCCTTAGCCTGATGGCCGTTGGGGAGGCCCAGCTGTGTGTTTGTGTGTGTGTATTCTGGGTGGGGGCACTGATGGGAGTTGCATGTGTCAGAGCCGATTGATCATGACACAAACAGATGTATGCTGGTGAAAGCATGCAGGTGTGCGTGTGGAAAGAGTCTATCCTGATCATTAAAGAGATGAAAATAAACATCTTGCTCTGATTAATGGCGGCTGTCCCAGAGGACTTGTCAGCTATGCTGCTGACACGCCATGTACAGATTTTTTGTTTTACATAAATGTGTTCCTATTTAGAAACCAGTGCAGCAGCTGTAATGTGTGTGTGTGTGTGTGTGTGTGTGTTTGTCATTGTTCAAACCTGCTTTCTATTTTAGTTTAAAAAATCTGTTCTCTGTCTCAAGTGTTACAATAAATGTATCTAATTTTCCTCTCTCATTGTTACCATACTTTCACCCCTAAAAACATCTCTGACTTTATCTTTTGCACTGTCTTCCTCAAACACCCACACATTTACACACTCAGCCTCATTCTCTCGGAGGCTATTTAGAAAGGAATGCTGCTCGAGTCTCACATTTCACCAAAGTAGCAGAAAAAAGGAGAGAGTGAGCAACGTCGGAATTGAGGAAAAAGGGAAAAAAGGGTCAAGTGGAGGCTCATTCTCGTCCATGAATTTGTTGTGTAGAAGTTATTTTATCAGTCTAGAACAGTTTTTCTAAATAAATCACAACAGTTTTGGGATAAGCAACAGTATCTAGGCAAGTACTGAGGAAATTGTTTTTTCTTCATTGCATTTGCCATCGTGGAGATGACCCATAGTGTCAAACGGAGAGATTGGCCTTGTAGTAAACAATTCAGCACATGCTCCTGGAAATATCATGGTCGCTTTGTCACGGACCTGAAACACATTTGCTCTGACTCTCGTTGAGAAAGTCATTGAAATCGCTGCTGAAATGGCTCTTGTTTACTGAATAGCTTATTTGAAGTCTTCAGTTCTTTCTAATGAGGCACCACTTGTCTCTCATGTTGAAATGATAGCCTCAGAGCAGATTTTCTGTGTGCACCATGTGCGCATCGATCAGTCCAGACTTGTAAAACAGCCTCCACAATCCAATTTTCCGCCTCACTCTATTCATTTCAAGCTGCCTCACTGATGCCACCTTGGGTCAAGCTCGGTTGGAGGAGGAAGCACCTGTGAATCATAGCTGCACACTTGTACCTTGGGGTTCCAGTGAATTCTCTTTGACCACTGTGGCTCTCTTTGAGCTAACTGGAAGTAAAACATCACCATTCATTACTTTTTCAGTCTTTTAAAGCTAACATTACCTTGCATTTTTTTTCTTTTCATCTCCTCAACATGATTGCACTAATACGATTGTCTCGTCCACACTCATAGACTGTTGTTTCATTGCAGGTGAAGTGCATTTTGACTTTGGAAATATCATTAGTCAAAAATGACATAATTATCAAGCTATAAATGCAGCAGCTGTGCTCCACTTATTCCAGCTTCTATTGCTCGGACTTAATGTTTTCTTAACACTGAAACTTTGTGTAATGCTAATAAACAATTGAAAAACAAAATTGATTGTCTTGCAGTTTGGAGTAGTGAAGGATTATTTATTGTCTTGTAATATTTGGGATAATATGGAGGCCTTGTTTTTACTTTACACCATCGGACCATTAGAAATACTGTTTCCACATTGAAGCTTAATTAAAGTCTGTCTTATTTCAATGTTTTTTTCTCAGAATTTTAAAAAATGCTATTTTCTTGCAATAAAAGTTTTGGCATCTCAATTCACAGTCAAAGAGGAAAATGTGAACGTCGTTCAGTTTAGTCACTGAAAACTGTTTTAGGCATCAGATCATAGTCCATTGATGTGTTATTCATTCGTCCCAATACAGTTTGATGTGACACCATCTGAAACATGCCACGACATAGCATCTCATAAGTTTCCATGTTCTTTTTAGATGCCAGCTTATCCAGTGATCCGTCCATATATTTAACATTTCTAACATGAGGAATGAGCTGAGTTTGGCTAAAGTAAATTCTAAGCTAATACTTAATGGTAAACACTAACAGTAAAAAGTTAGCTTCTGCAAGCTGTGTTACTGTTATCTTTCACATGAGAAGATAATATCTCTCATGTGAGGAACAGCCCACCAATAAAAAAAAAAAAATTAGAAATCACCAACATGCCAAGAGCAGATCATGTGAAATGCTCTCATCAAATGCTTTTTTTCATCCAATATATGGAGGTTTTGGCCGCTTTGTTTTTAGTATGTTTGGACGGGTGGTCGTCTTACTTGCATTGTTTCTAAGACTGAGTTCTGCAGCTTTCCTTTTAAAATCCGACACTGTTCTATTGAATGAAAATCATCTACCAAACTTCTCTTTGTGATGGAACCAAGAAGTAATAATTCTAATTTTTGTTGCGCTTTTTTATATTTTGAATGAACAATTCCTTTGAAGAACTGTAAAGGAAAGACAGGAGCTTCTCATTTATCTTGGAACGGTGGGGTATATTGCATTCTCAGTGCCATAGAACTGCCCCAGGGCTGACATGAACCGAGGCGACCTTTTCTTGGTTGTGCCATCTCGCTTGGATTGTCCTGCATCCGAGTATGATTGTTGGTGTCACTGTTTCCAAAAGGGACCGAAGGGGCTAATTTCTTAGGGAGAATAGTCCATAGTTTCGAAACATCCGCTTAAAAATGGGACATGAGTGAATACACCCTCAACGTGTCTCATCAGGTCGCCCGTGCTGCTTCTTTCTGTGTATCATTAATAATTTACCCCTAAGCTCAGTCCTGACTGTCTGTGTGTCTCTTGCATACAATTATGAAAAACCTATATTATAAAAAACAAAACAGTAAACTTACATGCTTCACTAAAAGTAGGGAAGAATATTATGCTTAATCATCTCTTGTTAGTGATAAAAGACATTAAATTGAAGTGTACTTTCTCAAAAAATATTGCAGGTCGATGTCCTCAGTAACTTTAAGGTCAGTGTTACATTGCCAGTGTCTTTTTCTTTTCAGGAAACAAGGCTGGTGAAAATTGTATTGATGAAATAAGCAGCTGATGATGTTGATCATTCTTACTCTATTCGACTTCTGCTTATTTATTATTAAGGGTGAATATCATTTACTTTCATATTGGTTCATAAGAGAGAAAATAATCTACAGTCCTGACATCCAACACATGCTGAACAGGGATGAGCACCACAAACAAAACTTTATTCCCATCAACTTTACGAAGGTAGAAATTCTTGGGGGGGAATAGTTAAATGCTATAACCACTACTACCCCAAGAGTAACTCTCTCTCCTTGTCTCAGTGGAGCAACATATGTGATAAGTGTTATTGTGATCTCCTGATTCAGGCCACCGTAACATGTTTAGGAGCCTTGGTGCTGCAGGGCCACGTCTCAATACTCCACCACTACAAGTCCCAACACAGCCTGACACAACCATGCCACAACACAAGTCCTGAGGTGATCTGTCTCTGTGCTTCCACATGCACACTGACTTTCAAAGCTTTGTCATCCCCGGGAGCAAAGTAGACCAGAGATGGATTATAGAAAGAACAAATAAAAATGCTTTGAATGAAGCTGAGTCCTAACCAAATGTGCGTTCTGTAATTTAAAAACAATAAAGTGCATTTAATAATATCACATGCTAGTGTCAGTCTCTCTGAACAGGTATGGGAATTTTCATATTGATTTTGTAATCACAATCACTGGTTTTTCTGCCACATTCTGAATATTATTACTCAACTATACGAGTAAACGATGTATTCCATACACAATCTGCTTGACTCAACGAATCCAAACCACAGTGAGGTACAGTTAGGAAAATGATAAGGCTTGATGGAGTGATTCAATGTCTGAATCTATGAACCTAAATCGCAACAACCCACAAACAGCATTTTGGAGTAAGGATATTTAAATGACAAAAAAAAAAAGTGATGTAGGGTAAGCACAATTAAATGACACAAAAAGAAGATAAAAACTCTCTCAGGTACTGGATCAAAAACGTCACCAAATGACAAATACTCTGCACATGACACAAATAGCTCCCAGGAGGAATCCAGTGTGAAGACTCCTTGTTTGATTCTTGCTTTCAATTTTTGCATCTTTAAATGTATATTTGTATATTTTTTATTCCATTCCATTGTGCCGGATTCATGCATTATAACATGAGCTCCGTTCATTTTCTGCCGCGTAATACACCATTTCCATAAATGTTGATTAGATTTCCTTAAGAACTGTTGCATCAATCCTTAACTTCAAGTGCCTTTAAGCATGATGATAAATAATGAAGATTATAGTGTCTGCTACCTTTGGTCCTGTCCATGCTGCCCTGTCCAGTGATAGATCCAAATACTACGTTGGTGCTGATGGGATTGATATTGTTGTAGATGGTGGTCCCTAACACTTATGTCACATTAAAAGATCCCTGAGAGGGAGATGCTTACTTCTAGTAATTGCCTGATTGTGATTAGAGGGTGAGATGTTTTCACCCAGAATGCCAGAGCTATTCCATGGGACCTTCGGGAGAAGGGACTTGTTGAGGGAGACAAGAGGCACAAGCTGCTACCTCACTTTTCACTCTGTGCTTCTCTCAAGAAACACACTCATCTCTTGTCCCCAAGGCCACTGCTGTTGTGTGTTCAATAAGATGATTACCTTGCATCTTCTGCTGGGCCATCCGTTAGAGTCCCGCAAGGACTGATTCGCAGAGCCATTAAATTTCCATTGCACATCTTTCCACACAGCCATTTGAAAAATACCACTGTTGTATTTAGCGAGGTACTATTTCAGTGATACAAAGCTTGACCTATCTGCTTAATCCAGCAACCTCGAAAGCCGCTCAATCCCATATGATTGCCTTGCCTGAATCTTAACTCTCGCATAAGTGAAGTCCTGTTAAAAAGCTCTGGCAACAGAGCTAATTAAACAATGGCTAATGAGGGACGCTAGTCTTTCAAAGGCCTTCCACTAAGGATAGCGTGGCCACCAAAAAAATGAAAAAAAAATGTTGGTTAACTATTCTACCAAAAGGCTGAATTAAAGCAATATCGTGCATATTCACAGTGACAAAAATCTTTTTTTTTTTAATTATTCTTTTTTATTTTTTTTTACCGAGTATGGGACAACTAAAACCTATTTCATCAGCAAAAACACTCCAATTAAATTCAAAATCCATCCATCCATCTTCAACCGCTTAACCGTGGTCGGGTCGCAGGGGCAGCAGCTGGAGCAGGGAGGCCCAGACTTCCCTCTCCCCAGCCACATGATCCAGCTCATCTGGGGGGAACCTTAGGCGTTCCCAGGCCAGCCTAGAGACATAGTCTCTCCAGCGTGTCCTGGGTCTTCCCCGTGGTCTTCTCCCAGATGGGCGTGCCCAGAATACCTCCCCCGGGAGGCGTCAAGGAGGCATCCTGACCAGATGCCCGAGCCACCTCATCTGGCTCCTCTCTATGCGGAGGAGCAGCGGCTCTACTCTGAGCCGCTGCCGAACTTCTCACCCTATCTCTGAGGGAGAGTCCGGCCACCCTGCGGAGAAAACTCATTTTGGCCGCTTGTATTCGCAATCTTGTTCTTTCGGTCACTACCGACAGCTCGTGACCATACGTGAGGGTAGGAACGTAGATCGACTGGTAAATTGAGAGCTTCACCTTACGGCTCGGCTCCCTCTTCATCATGATAGACTGGTACAGAGTCCGCATCACTGCAGACGCTGCACCGATCCGTCGATCTCCCGCTCCATCCTTCCGTCACTCGTGAACAAGACCCCGAGATACTTAAACTCCTCCACTTGGGGCAGGACCTCTTCCCCGACCCGGATCGGGCACTCCACCCGTTTCCGGTTGAGCACCATGGTCTCGGATTTGGAGGTGCTGATTGAATTCAAAATTTACAACAAAATCTAATAAAGTATTACATTAACTGATTCCTCCTCACAAATCAGAATTACCCACACTGAATCTGATGACCTCTATCTTCCTCTGATAAATGACTTATCGATTCCATCACATTCTTAATTTTGTGTGAAGATTTTTTTTTTAGAATCATTCACTTGTTAAATTTGATTTAATGTCCATAGGCCCTCTGCTCAATGAGTGATTCACAATCCTGGCAGGCAGTGAGCTTGCTGTAGCCGCATCATCATCTTGCACTGGCAACCACTTGATCCACACCGTTATACAATTTGACTCTTCAGTCCATGTTTAAACATTTCGTGTTTATATGTAGATATTAAAGAAAACATGCAAAGAAGAAACTGGCCTCTTGGTTAAAATGCAGAACCTTTTCTTACCATGGCGTGACAGTGCTGGCCCAATATGAAAAGTAATATACACAATGATGAATGAGCCGTGCTCTGGTGGGGGGAAAAAAATAAACTTGTTTTTTCCTCATCTGTAACTTGAGACCTGTTACTGGCTAAAAGAGGTCGATGTCAGGTGTTGAAGGTCAAGTCAAAGTACGAGGCATCACGGAAGGAAGAGGGGGTTTAGATGTGATAGTTTGTTTGTTTGAGACTTTTGGAAAAATGGAAAGTCCAGTGGTGGTTAATTGGTGAGTGTTGGTCTGAGGTCATGAGGGTGGCAACAGGAACACTGTGCTCAGCCCTGAGAGGCAGATGAATACCTTGCCACCGCAGAGATTCTGCTGAGTCTAATCACGACAAAGACTATGAAGACACGCGCTTCTTCTTTTCCTCTCCAACCCTCCCCTGTTGCTCTGCTGTCCTTCCCCCTATCTGAGGTTTTACTGTGAACAAAGCTCCAGGGAGGTCACAATGTGTCACACCAGCAAAGTAGCCATGTGAACTTGTTGGCAAGCCCTCCTGTTTCCACATCTCTAGCACCACCCCGACTAGTGAAAACACCCCTGAGGGTCGAGTGACCCGAGGGGTCCAAGATCAAGTGAAAGCAGAGATGATCATGAAATGAGGATTTGCTTTCTATCGGTCCTTGGCTGTTTATAGTTTTGCAGGAGTCAAGATAAAAACAAGCTCTACTGTGCATTTTATCTTGATTTTGCATCCTTTTGGTCTCAAAATATGGTTATCCTTTTTTCCATGCCAGTGTGTCTGAAAAATGTCATCTGTGCTCTGCCTTTGTCTTCCACTCTGATGCTACAGATAAAACTATTGTGTTACCTGTGCTGCACTTTCGGGGTGTACATTTGAGAAAGGGAGACTGACTTGTAACTGGAATTGTAATACCTGGTTGATCTCACAAAAAAAGAATATATTAGCAATAACCTCACAATAAAGATTGTATGCTGGTGTCTGATAAGTCGTCAAAATTACTATGTGTCATGATGATAGATACAGAATAAAACAAATCCTTTCGCATGAGGAACAGGCAACATCCTTTGGTGACCTGATGCGCAGAGACTGCTTTTGTAAGAACACTGAGGCATGTTTTGTCTCAAGGCCAGTATATCTTGTTAATTATTTACGGTGGGAGCTCATTGTTGCAAAACCATGCTTAAATAAACTCTTAAAACAACTGCCTTCTTTTTTGCATTGTGGATACCTTGAAAAAACAAACCTCATAACAGCCACCAGTCATAAAAGTAACCCGACTGGCCTCAAGATCATCTCAACATTTGCTGGTTTGGGGTTCCAGGGTGGGGTAAGAACCAGAGTATTCATTGTGACAGGCAACAACCTGCAACACAAACCACAGGATTACCTGTACATACTCCAGGCAAACAAACACATACATTTTCCTACAAATTTTGACTCCTAAGAATTAATCTTAAATATTCAATCGGAACAAAAGCCGCAACCGAGGAACTGTTACCCAAGGAGACTTGCTATTATGATTTGTTATTGATTCTAAAAAAGTCCTTCTCTCTAAGCCCTGTGATGTATCTGCTCTCTCACTTCCCGTATAAGTGCCGGATAGAGTATAGAGTATACATACATATATGGGGATTTTTTTCATTCATTCATTCATTTTTCGTTCATCCCATATCATCACAATAACAGTATCTTCACTAAAGACATTCTTCATCTCAAAAACACTCCACGTTGCCATTTCTCAGAAAATTATATGGGGTTTCTTATAGAAAAATGGTTTTGTTGACCAGGGCCCCGCCATGTTATTGAAACGGCAGGCCATTTAAACCTTTTGATATAATTGAATACATCATTTTTGGGGACAGAAATCTGTTTTCCAACTGTAGTTAAAAGGTCCCTGAATGCACATACCATGTGTTGTTGTTTTTTCAACTTACTAGATTCATATCAAAGGTAAACCTCTGATCTGTTGCTGCATGCAAGAGATCTGAAAAACAAAAGAGAGATGATTTTTAACAGTTTGCTTAAGGACCGAATTTCAGGGTTTGAGAATCCTCAGAAACGGACAAGGATGTAGGCTGCAGGATGTTGGATGGATGTCTTATTCCATCCTCAGGCATTCCACATGACCAGTGAAGACCAGTTAAGGCCTCCTGTTGGCAGCAACCAAGTGTCTTCTGAAGAGCTTCGTATTTCCTGCTTGCAGCTGGGGATACCAGCATGTAGTCTGTCTAGAAATGTATTTGTTTTTCTGAGGTTCAAATAACCTGACAATTTCATTGTGTTTTCTGGCAAACACCCCTGTCCATCTTCACTACAGCAATTCCAAGTTTCTTTGTGCATTCCCAACACTGCTTGTTCATTGGCAGGACATTGTTTTACATGGCTCATGCCCTTGTGTGTGTGTGTGTGTGTGTGTGTGTGTGTGTGTGTGTGTGTGTGTGTGTGTGTGTGTGTGTGTGTGTGTGTGTGTGTGTGTGTGTGTGTGTGTGTGTGTGTGTG
>CAAKHD010007231.1:10544-35860 GCA_901007705.1 Fistularia tabacaria
CCCCTTTCCTCCAGCACTTCTCCGTTTCTTTGTGTATTCTCCTCTCTGTGTGTTTATTGGTAGGTCATTGTTTTTTATCTCTTGCGCTTGTGTGTGTGTGTGTGTGTGTGTGTGTGTGTGTGTGTGTGTGTGTGTGTGTGTGTGTGTGTGTGCGTGCGTGCGTGCGTGCCGGTGTGTTCGTGACCTCACCTGCCTTGGTAAAAAATACTGAAGAAAGTCCCTGGGTTACATTAGTGTGTGTTCATTTTTTTTCCGCTTAATATTGATAATATTATATTCCCCTTACATTTTTTTCAATATTTTTAGATTATGACACACCTCTACATCCCACATTTTGTAAGCCGTAACAAGATGTGGCTCCCTCCCACTGTGGACACAGTCGAAAGATGATTTTCTTTTGCAAAATATGTCTTACAGGCCAAAGCTTTGTGTGAATGTGGCTAAAGTCCCTCAACCTCAATCCTCTTTAGTGACTCGGCTGCTAGATTGATGCGATGACATTCGGCGAAAGCATATGAAAGGTGCTGCACAGTGATTCAATTATTCCCTTTGTGAGATGCTTTGTGAGGCTTTCGAACTCGCTGCCTGGTGCACTGTGTGTGTGTGTGTGTGTGTGTGTGTGTGTGTGTGTGTCCTGCTAATTCACTGAGATCACATAGCTGTCAGAAGTGGCAACAGAAAATGCAGCAGCACTCCCATCAAAAGCCCCAAACTTTTCTTTGAAGGGCAGTGCCACTTGTCGATGCTGATGTGCTCCAGCAGTCAGGGTGGGATGTGCTACATGCTCCATTTGATAGTACCACCAAGTCGCACAACCCCCAGGACAGTCACAACACTGCGTGGGTTTTCAATGAGACACTGCCGAACTATTATTCCACTATTATTCCACTGACGTGGGTACCCAGCATCCCCAAAGGTGTACTTCATTGTGTCATTCCAATTTTGCACACCTTGTCACTTTGCTCATAATGACTTAATGTCGTGCTTTTTCAGTTATGGTTTAATAAACACTTTTTATTCATGCAACTGCACCAAGCAATCCGATTTGTTTATGGAAGTGGAATTGATACAACTTTTTCAATATGTCATAAGTATTAGATTTAGGTTGGACAATGTCTTCAACATGTGAAGTGATATTGAATGCAAGATAAGATAATAATTCATTAATTACATAGGGGATGTCATACCAGGTGTAAGTTTTCAAACTCTTTTATAACAACTATATTTAATACTATGGTGGATATGGTTGGCGGAGTGTGACAGCGTGATGTGACAGACATAAAAAGATAGCGATCTCTTCCGAAAGAAAACATTGCTGAAGTTTGAATCTTGATCTTCTTTAAGATTTTTTCTCTCATATGCAGGAATGCAATGTTGTAATGCATTTTTAATTTCTCTAACTGATTTTAAGATTGATAAGCCCAAAAATAGGTAGAAAACTCAGCATTGTCTATGATCATGAAGTAGTTGTAAAACCAAGATGTCCTCATATAGTGGCAGTGGATTTAATACATTTTACAAGCTGAACGAAACTGAATAAATGACCGAATGTTGCATAGAAGTGCAGGAGTTAGCAGTTCGCTCCTCACAGCAAGAAGGTTCCAGGTTTGATTCCATTGTTCGACAGGGGCCTTTCTGTAGAGTTTGAATGCAGCCTACTTGGATTCTCTCTGGGTAATCCAATAAACGTGAAATAACGTTAATAACGTTAAACGTGAAATAAAAACATGCAGGCGTTTAAGTGAAGAATCTAAAATGTCCAGTGTTTTGAATGAGAGGGGGAGTTATTGTATTTCTCTCCATGTGGCCTTGTCATCAATTGACCAAGGTGTACACCGAAATGCCAACTGGGATTGGCTTAACCTGTCCTGTAACCACGTGTGCTGGATAAGGGTTATAGTAAATGAATAAATACACACAAACACACACATAAAGACAAATGTTGAGTAGAACGTAGGTGTAGAGAACTAGTTGAAAAATCGGAGAAATACATTACCTCCCCCCGAAAAAATGCAATTTTAATTAGATACATTACGGTACTTTAATGTAATTATATAAATTACAGTATTTAAGCTATCAAAAAGCTTCTAACTCTTCACAGAGAATGATAATTAAACATTTTCCTGTACTGGCTGGATCTTACGACTGTTTCTAAATGCTAAAAATGTTGGTAGGTAAAGGGTTAATGCTACTCTGTCCAGTTTTGACTGGTATTTTTTTCAGCCACTACCACTGGAGCCAAAAACACACAGCTGTTTGTGTGGAAGCTGAATTAAGAGGGTCTAAAAAACAACCTTGAAAAAATGAGGGCAGCATGGTGGTGCATTGATCAGCATGAATGTTCTTGGCCTGCACTTGGCCACAGATACTCTGTGGAGTCGACATGTCCTCATCCCTATGTCGACACAATTTATTAAATGCAGCTTTTTGTTGTATGATTATATTATTTACTGGGTTATCTTCTTGGTTCATTTTACTCAGCATTTCACGCGATTTAAAAAAAACAAACAAACCTATATTTAATGCATCCAAATAGAAGAAAAAGGGTGACATTTTACACAATTTTGCGTGGAGCCTGTAATTCAGCAGAGCATGCATAATATGCATTGCATACAAATGCTGTGATGCACAATGCATGAAAATGTATTTTTAGATTGATTCGAATGTTGTGGTGCTTGGTCAACTCTCCTACCTCAAATAACAAATATCTATGGTTAAATTTCAACTGGGTTCTTTCTGTTTGGAGTTTTCTCCATGTGGCTGCATGGGGGTTTTCAAGATTATCCCATTTTCTCCTGCATTCCAAAAACCTGCAGCGAACCCATGATTGACAGGTGATCTATCCAGGTTCAACCAGTCTCTCACCCAAAATCTGCTGAGATTAGCTATACACTAATATTTTCTCTTATAAATTCACAGCAAAAGTTTGATTTTCTCTTTTGGAACATTCCGCCCAAAAAATGGACAAAAAATAATTAATTTAGAAATATGCAGGGGGAGCTTCAGTGCTGAACATGTTGGGGTTTTCTTTGGGAGTGACGAGAATGGATGGGTTCAGGAATGAGTCCATCAGAGAGAGCGCACATCCAAGATGTTTAGGAGAGAAGGTCAGAGAAGCCAGACTGAGATGGTTCAGTCATGTACAGAGCAGGGATAGTGAATATATTGGTAGACAAAAGCTGGAATTAGAGATGCCAGGCAGGAGGTTTAGAGGAAGACCGAAGAGAAGATTTATGGACGTTAAAAGCGAGGATATGAAATTAGTTGGTGTGAGAGAGGAGGATACAGAGAATTGGGTTAGATGGAGAAGGTTGATTCGCTGTGGTGACCCTGAACGGAAAAGCCGAAAGGAAAAGAAGAAATAAGAACAGGGGGGAGTTATCACACTGATGGGAGATTGTGAAGGTTAAAATGAGAATAATGGACTCCTCGAGGTGTAAAGGTGTAAAACTGAAAACAAATACAACTACAGGTGAGTTTTTTGTCAACCTGAAATAATCCAAACCAATCTCTGGTCCTTCCAGAAGGTCCCTTTGCTATGTGTCCACTCAGTGCATTAATCTAACCCTGATCCAAACTCCAGGCGATGTTTTAGGGCCTAATGCTCTGCTAACACCACAGATGTATAAATATAGCTTTCAAAGACCCAACTTAATGCACGCATTAATGGCTTCCACCTGGGAGGAGTCCGGCACAATTCTATCACCATCACCCCCCAACAATACACACACATTCACACACACGTATGTGCACACACACCTCACAGTTGAAATATTATCATTGCGCATTCCTCAGTTACAACTGACTTCCTACTACATATAAGCTTGGGGTAAAATCTGTCCAAGGATTTGCAATTGACACCTAACCATTCCTCTCATCTGAGGTGATTTACTTTTTTTCGTGGATTAGTTCAGCATTTTTAATGGGCTCCTGTTGGACCTGACTTGTGTTGTCCTTTGACTGTGCTTGCTTAACTTCCACATGAGGGTTACGAGGGGTAGCTGAGTTGAACATCTGGGAATTTGTTCAGCTGCTTCTTGTGTGCGTTTTCCTCTGTGTGTTCATACTAGCTTTTTTTTCCTCATGAGTTACAAGTCAGGTCTTGCCTAGTGGCCCTGAAATCTTGCTGTCCAATAGTGTTCATTTGTGGCCTTCGAAGGTTTGCTGGACTGGTGGTGAATCCATCTCTCTGTCCCCCGTCCTCCTGCTGAGAGATTCCAGAGGCTCCTCTGTTGGCCTCTCAGGGCTCCTGGGTCACTCGTTTGTCATCATGACCTTTAACCCCTGTAGGCCAGTGTGCTGGGAGGAATGTCTGAGATGTTTACCTTCGCTGAGACTGATGGTGTCCAGGTGGCTCTCGCCGTCTTTTTTTCATGGTTGTGGGTCCCCCCCACCCCCCCGAACATGTCATCTTAAAAGCCACAACTCACTGCTGCAGACAGTTTTTAGAAGGTTTTCGTGGTAAATATTGCAGAAGCGGAGGGGGGAATACAGCCCATCATTTTGCACCAGTGCCAACCAAACAAGAGAACGTCTTACCAGATTATTTCGGTTTCAGTTCCAACACATTCATAAAAAGAGAGAGAATCGTGTTTGAAAGTGCACAATATGGAATGTCTTGACTGGAATGTGCCCATGATAAGCTATTGATTGTGTCTCTGTCTCAGGCAGGTCAAAAAGCCACACTCATTTAGAGTGTGTTGGCCATCAGATGGCTAGCCTATCAGCATGGGCTTTACAGAGACAGTATGAGTAAAAACATAATGGACCCCCACTTCCAGAGCTCTCTACTCACCACTCCAGCATTGCACCATCTATCAATCTGGCCCTGGAACTTCCCAGTGGCTCCTTGCTGGGTCCTCATCTACTGGAAACTCTTGGAAAGTTTCCTGCCCTCCCCTGCCCCCAACCCTTCTAAAGAGCCCATTAAACAGTGTAGTAATGCAAACAGTAAGTCCAAGGAGAGTGAGGGCCAGGTGTCGGGTGCAGAGGGGATGAGCGTCTAATGCAGCCATTATGTGTGGCGGGAGGGTGGGTGGATTATCATAAAAGCGTCTCCCCTCCCTCTAATGTGGACATGTCTGATCAATACCAGACAACTGGGAGGGGATGGAGAACTGGATGGATGAAGGATGAGAGGAAGGGGAGCAGCTTTATTAATCTACCTCCTGGCTGAAACATTCTGTTGCCACACCATTGGTTGGCGAATGAAGCTGGGAAACAAAAGCCATGGTAGATAGATAGAAGCGGTGAGAATGACAATTGTTTACTGAGCGACAGTGAATCATATCTGAGTTTTACAACTACTTCATTTTGAATGTAATAGTTTGAGGTACAAAAAGAAAAAAGAAACTTGAATAACTGTTTTAAGAAATATCTAATTTATGGAGCTTTTTTTAGCATTTGTTGAATATGTGTTTCCCCAATACTTTTACAAAGTATTTCGTGTGTGAAATTATGCATGAACTATAAGAATTAAACTGATTGAAAAGTCATTCCATCCCTAGATTTTAAATCTTAACAGTTTTATTAATACAGAACTCCCAAAAAACTTTGGCGCAAGCAAAGAGCCTTGTAGAACCCAACATCGAGTCCGACGTGGCCACAAAGTAATTATAAACAGTCAAACTTTAAGTATACAGTTCACCTATAATTAATAAAATTAAAGCAATCCTTTTTATCAACCTTGATTGTTTTGGCATGAGTCTCAGAGAGTTGTAATCATCTGCTATGGACCTGAGTGCCTTCTCTCCAATCCAGTGTGATTAAATGGCTTTTCTCCACTGAAGCTCAAAGCATCTAAAACTTCAGGTAACTGTCTGTTTTCAGACGTTACGGCCCAAAGACTCAATTTAAGCTGCTTAATATGGTTGTCTGAGAGTGTAGTTTAGTCAAATGATATTGCCTTGTGAATTAGTGCTATATAAAATCATTTAATTGAAATGATTAGTCGTAATTACTCCTTAGGAAGGGAGGTCAATGTCATTTGTCTAATTCCTCTGTCGCAGCAATTGTTTGAATGTGTGAGTGTGTGTTTGTGTGTTTGTGTATGTGGGAGCTGCTATTTTCCTGCAGGTGTGTCCCACATGTCCCTTGCAGGATTGTCCTCACACCATCTCAGTGGCAGTTTAAGCAGGACAGGCAGCTGGTTCCCATCAATTTTCTTCATGTGGGCCAAAGTCCGCTCCAGGACCCCCCACCGGACACCTCTTTTGAGCTCCTAATGCTAAAATGAGTCAAGTTTGAGAAAATCCACATGCGATTCTCCGCACTGGCTGGACAGCGACTTTTAACATGGATTGAAAAAACAAACGGCAAGTTAGGTAGTTGGACAGATGGATGGCAGTGGAAGTGGGGATGCATCCACCTCCTCAGTCGCTCAAAGAGGAAAAAGATTTGAGGTTATTTCAGATAAAAACTCTGAAATTGTGTCCAGATTTATTTTGAAAGAGGCCTTTTTTCATAAATATTATACTGGTGGTTTATTTTAAATAAAAAAAATGTGTGTAAGTGACAGTCCTATTCTGTTATATTTCTCTGCATACATAAATGCCCAACTAATTGCTTTATTTTCCGTTCATCCATCTTCTGCCGCTTATCCGAAGTTGGGTCGTGGGGGCAGCAGCCGGAGTAGGGAGGCACAGAATTCCCTCTCCCCAGCCACATGGTCCAGCTCTTCTGGAGGGACCCCAAGGCTCCCCCAGGCTAGCCTAGAGACGTAGTCTCTCCATGTCGTGGGTCTTCCTCGTGGCCTCCTCCCAGATAGACACGTCCAGAATACCTCCCCCGGGAGGTGTCCAGGAGGCATCCTGACCAGATGCCTGAGCCACCTCATCTGACTCCTCTCTATGCGGAGGAGCAGCGACTTAAGGAGCATCTGAGCTCCTCCCAGATGGCCGAACTTCTCATGTTATCTCTAAGGGAGAGTCCGGCAAATTGAGAGCTTCGCCTTCTGGCTCAGCTCCCTCTTCACAACGACAGACCGGTACAGTGTCAGCATCACTGCAGACGCTGCACCGATCCACCTGTCGATCTACCACTCCATCCTTCCCTCACTTGTGAACAAGACCCGAGATACTTAAACTCCTCCACTTGGGGCAGGACCTTTTCCCCCGACTGGGAGTGGGCACTCCACCTGTTTCCGGTTGAGCACCATGGTCTTGGATTTGGAGGTGCTGACCCTCATCCCGGCCGCTTCAAATTTGGCTGCGAACCACTTCAGTGAGAACTGGAGATCTTGGCCTGATGAAAATAACAGAACCACATCATCTGCAAAAAGCAGAGACCCAACCTTGTTGTCACCAAACCAGACCCCATTGACACCCTGGCTGCACCTCAAAAATTCTGTCCACAAAAAGTAATGAACAGAATCGGTGACAAAGGGCAAAGGACAAGGGCGTTACCCTAGCGGAGTCCAACTCTTACCGGAAACGGGTCCGACTTACAACCGACAATGCGGACCAAGCTCCGACACCGGTCATGCAGAGACCAAACAGCCCGTATAATGGGGTTTGGTCCCCATATTTCCGGAGCACCCCCCACAGGATTGTCCGAGGGACACGGTTGAATGCCTTCTCCAGATCCACAAAACACATGTAGACTGGTTGGACAAATTCCCATGCCCCCTCGAGAACCCTGCTGAGGGTATAGAGCTGGTCCACTGTTCCACGACCAGGACTAAAATCACACTGCTCCTCCTTGATCTGAGGTTCAACGACCCGGGCGGACCTTCCTCTCCAGCACCGCTGAATAGACCTTACCAGGGAGGCTGAGGAGTGTGATCCCCTATAATAGGAACACGCCCTCCAATCCCCCTTTTTAAAAGGGGGATTACCACCCTGGTCTGCCAGTCCAGCGGCACTGTCCTTGACATTCACGCAATGCTGCAGAGGCGTGTCAGCCAGGACATCCCTACAGCATCCACAGCCTTGAGGAACCCAGGGCGGACCGAATCCAGGACCCACAGGCTTGTGAATCCTGATTGGATTCCTTCTTCAGTTTTGATGGCATCCCTCACCGCTGGGGTCCACCAGTGGGTTTGAGGGTTGCCGCCTCGACAGGCACCGACTACCACACGGTCACAGTGTGGTGATCGCAGTCTGCTGCCGTGACAATTGAAGCATGGAATATGGTCTATTCAGACTCAATGTCCCCTGGGTTGTGGTTGTAGCTCTGCCAGACATTCCCAGCAGACCTCTAGTTACATTTGGGTCTGCCAGGTCTAACCAGCTCACCAATAGGCAGTGATCAGTTGACAGCTCCGCCCCTCTCTTCACCCGAGTATCCAGGACATGCGGCCGCGACTCTGACAACACGACCACAAGGTCGATCAAAGAACTGTGGCCGAAGGTGTGTTGGTGCCAAGTGCACATATGGACACCTTTGTGCTTGAATATGGTGTTTGTTATGGACAATATGTAACTAACACAGAAGACCAATAACAAAACACTGCTCGGGTTCAGATTGTAGGGGGGGGGGGGCGTTCCTCCCAATCATTCCTGACCAATGTCGCACTGTCATTGCCCACGTGAGCGATGAAGTCTCCCAGTAGAACGAGGGAGTCCCAAAAAGGAGAACTCTTTAGCAGCCCCTCTAGGGACCCCAAGAAGGGTGGGCTAACTAAACTGCTGTTGGGTGTTTAGCCACAACCAACAGTCAGAACCTGTCCACCCACCTGAAGGTGGAGGGAGGCTACCCCCTCGTCCAAGGGTTGAACCCCAATGTAAAGGGGCTGAGTCGGGGGGGAATCAATATGCCAACCCCTGCCTGGCGCCTCTCACTGGGGGCACCTCCAGAGTAAAAAAGAGTCCAGCCCCTCTCAGGAGGCCTGGTTCCAGACCGCACGCTGTCAGCAAGGCAAGTCTGGCTATATCTAGTCGGAATCTCTCAGCCTCGCGCATCAGCTCGGGCTCCTTCCCCGTCCCCCCGCTCCGGCCACCGCCTGGCTCACACTGCATTCGACCCCCTTGGCCCTTCCTGTGGGAAATTTGCTTTATTCTCAAAACTGTAAAATGACTGTCTATAATTACATTCATGTTCAATTTTTTAGGTCAGTCTAAAAGACACTGTAACCCCCCCCCCAAAAAAAATATGCTTGTAAAATTACGTGTTTTACTGCATGCACTGGAATCCTCAACTTCAGTCATTTTATCCAGTATTTTACTTCAATACTATACATGCTTGAACATGACACATTGTTTCAACAATTGGCACATTCTGAATATCCTCAAGAAGAACTGATTTTGTCGCTAGAATTTTTCAACTGAGAGAAAAGCAGCAGTCCAGCAACAACACTGACTATAAAACCATCTCAGCCTGACCTCCCATTAACCAAGGGAGTTGAATTAAAAAAAGAAACACAGCTGTAGCTGCAAGACCTACAGTATGATGAATTATTGATGCTATAAATAACCTACAGTCATTAAAGAGTTTGGTTGTCAAAATTAGGTATTATTACTTTTGGAATCTCCCATGAATTTCAACCCCTGAAAAAGTTCTGCATCACAATTGGGTTGTAATGATGTCTGCAGTCTACATAAAATAAGATGAAATATGATGCAATCTAATACCTTTCTATAAATTCACAAAAGCAAACACAATTGAATTTGAATATCTCATTAGTTAAGGTCAGTTTTCATTTATACCGTCAAAGTGACTCAATAGAGCCAGTTTTACAGTTTTCAACAAACAGACATCTGTCCAAAGCACAGTGTTGGGGTCATTTATTCCAAAATAGTATTTCATGACACTGAATTACTCCTTGTGGAAAGCAATAAATCATATCAGTCATTAAATTTCTTTTGTGTTAAACCTAATTCCACACCTAAGAGGCTTTGTCCTGTGATGGAAGCTCAGCACTATAATTTCAAATATTTTGTAGGCTTTTACAGTAGAATTTTACATCAATTAATGTAAAAATAATACAAATGAATTTGCTTTAAAGCATCATCCATACAGTATATGAAAAAAAAATACAAGTGTGTAAAATGGCATGTAGTAAAAAGCCGGTTACTTTGGTAACTACATGTTTTATTTGGTAACAGTGATGAGTAATGTGATGTAAATACTGCAACAACCTAGAGGTACTCATGTAACGTGGTACCAAATACTGTTCATACGATATACACATACACACACACCGATCTCCTTGGGAGAAGAACAACATGGGTGCTACAGACTAAAGTATGAATCCGGTTGAAAGTAAATGCCAAGACAGGAGAGCTAGAACACAAGCTATCAAGTCGCTCATTGAAAAATAAGCTTAGCATTACGGGTGGATCATCTGGACCCCAGAGCAATGATACACCACACCCCCAGCTGTAACCTTGGACTTTTCCCCTCTCTCGAGACCCTTAAGGAAACACTGGTGGATGTCACCAGTGAATGGATCTGTGGAGGCGGAAGAGCCAATGGGCCTTATAAATTTTTTTTTTTTCCTAACATTTTCTAATAATGACAGGAGTCATGACATACTTCTGCTTTTGTACCTTGCAAATGTTATGATAAAATTATTTAACAACTGCAGAGCTCTGTGTTTGCTTTAGTCTTCTCTGGACATTTTAGCAGAGAGCACAATTTGAATATGCAAACACAAGCTTGTACAACCAACTATCTCAGGCAGCATATTAATACTAGTTGACACATAAGCCGGCAACTTTTGGGAAGTGTAGTTAAAATCACCATTCAACTCTTAATATGCAGATACCAGGATCTTGTCAGTTAGACTGAAATTTTAAAAACTTATCGACAAATCTTACCTTTCTTCTCTGAGCATGGCACCAGTGGTTTTGCCCCATCTATATTTATGGCTACACTTTAGTATGGAACTAAAGAGAGCCTATATTCATAGTAAGCACAATATCCTGTGATCCTCTGTTAACATTTGAAGTGCACTCAGTCGCAATCTCTACTTTCACTAATGCTGTTTTATATAAAAACCAATTTCTATGAAAGCCCTGTGCCTCCCACACACATGAACTGTCCTGACCTGCTCTCATGCTACATGCTGAAAGCACTTTTTTCTTGTTACGCCGTTTTCTCCTTCACACACAGCGACAAATCCACTGCTGCAAGACTGCCTTGCATTCCATATGTCCTATAATGTTTTTTTATCAGCAGGGAAAAAAATATCAAAAGAAGTACAGTCATACCAATCTACAGTTTCCAAACATCCAAAAGTACTATCAAACACAAATCTATTTCTATTTAAAACAGACATCTGTTTTTTTTAAGCTCTATGTGATTTATAGTGACCCAGTGAGAGTGTCGGCATTGAATAATGGCACAGAATGACAGGTAAGCCTTACACCACTTGCTGGGGTGGCCAGAGCCTGGTACGTACCGCTCACTAGGAATGGGGAGGTAATACCCCGCCTCTTTACTGTCAACCAGTGAGGAAAGACAGGCCGACACTTGGACGACACATGTGGCCCTCTCTCTCTCTCTCTCTCTCTCTCTCTCTCTCTCTCTCTCTCTCTCTCTCTCTCTCTCGCTCTCTCTTACACACATACACACACAGACACAAACACACACACACACACACACACACACACATACCTGGGCTGGGATCACCATGGTCAGCGAGAACAGATAACAGTTGGTATTTTAAACAATTTTAACCAAACCAAGATTGGTCCATTGCTTGATTCTTAATTGATATTGTGATATTAAAAAAAACATCACAGAAATTTTGTGAATTAAGGGCCTGGTTAAATCGTCCATTATAAAAACAATTCTATTTTATTTTTTGGGGACGGTTACAGCTTGTATGAAGATTTATCCCAAGTCATGCAGACACAAGTTTGATTCAGTTACCCTCATCTGTTCCATCGTACAATAAACCTTGGGCTGTTTGATGTTGGACATCACTGTCTTTGTCGACTAAGTCGGTCACCAACATTGTCAGACGTTTATCAGATCGAGTGGTGACATTGAGAAGGCAGGTCTTCACCAGCAGACACACATACTCGGATTTGCCATTCAAACACAAGTGATATACAATAACTAGATACACCCCCCCTTTTTTTTTTGTAATAATCAGTGTTTTGCCATGGATCTGAAAAAATGTGTGGCGTACATCTTGAAGACCTGAAAGTAATTACTTTGTAATGCTTGACAGTGACTGTCCTGCTTGATAGTTTTGGATGGATATTAGTTATTGAAACTCCCATGTGGCACCTGCATGCTAAACATATACATTGGGCAGAGGCAGATGTTTAGTGTTACCTTGAAGGTGAATATTGACTGTTAATCGAATGTTTGTAACTGGCTGAAACTGCATCTGACCAAGATATGCAGATCTGACGAATTCCACCGTATCCTTCCTGTGCAGCTCGGAGTTTGTACGTCCTTCTCCCCTTTCTGCTCTATCCATACTGGTGCCCGTACTTTCAGCAGATATTTCTTTCTTCTGTTTCATGCCATAAAAAACAAAATTATAACAATCTGTATAGTGTACACACTGTTGACATGTAATGTCTCCCCCTCTCCCTGACTTTCTCAGGACATTCTGATTATTACACCTCATAATAATATGATGTGATATAATATAATCTGTGTTGATAATTCACTCCCATCTTAGCCCCAGTGTGGCTTGAACCAAATGCTTGCGCACACTCGTTGTGTTACCATCTGAACATTTTAGTTATATTGTCAGTTGAGTCATACATTGAACATCGTTCGGTATGGGAGTGTCCTTTGGTGACATGGACACATATTTGTTATCTCACAGAAGAAATAAATATCGAGATGCTATGAAGTTAAACAAAAGGCCTAAAATCCTTTCTGTTGGCTCCTTAAATCATCCCCGCGACATGTGCAACCTGTGATACATCGCGTTTGAAAAGAAAGGACCAAACCAGTGAAATAAATCATGAAAATGACAAAGGCGTTGTCTGTACTGGCAGTGTTTTCCTCAGTTTCATCAAATAAAGAACAGAGTGTGTAATGCTTTCCCAGAGCTGCTCATCTGCTCAAGCACTCAAGCCCCTTTCGCTCTCCCCTGCAGGAAGGCTAATGACAGACATGTAAGTCGGCAGCGTGACCTGTTCTGCTGCACATGGAGTTTATTTGCTGTGGCTTTAGCTGCAACTTCCATGCTCAGACCCCGGGGCGCAAATACGTCTGCGGTGCTCCAGCCCAGGGAGCAGCAATCTGACAAGCAGTGCAGACCTAATCCAGGCCAGGTCTGGGGCTGTGTTTGGTATGCATCCCCTAGGTATGGAATAAATACAAGGCCGGTAAGCAGATCTGCTTGCCTTGACGACCGCAGGGGAGTGAAGGGCTTTCCAACCTTACATGCCTTGACGAGATGTCTCTTATCCATATGTGTAACCTCATAACATTTTGGGCTTTTCACGAATAAGAACAGCTTTGATCTCCTGTGGAAAGTAATGCAGTTTTAATGTCCAACTGCAAGTGCCATTAGCTGCATTTTTATCAGTTAGAGAAGCTGTTTGGCGAATTTCTGAATGTCAAGTCAGGGGGAGGCGCTGGCCTGGAGGACAGGGAAGTGGGTTTACCATTGGAAGGTTGTCAGTTTGAGTTGCTCACTGGGAGAATGTGGGTGGGGAAAGCGGATGAGTAAGACTCTTCCTGCCCTCCAGGCCTTCAGACGAGTGTCCTTTGAGCAAGGCATCGGACCCCCTGCTGCTTCACTGGGTAAAAGCAGGAAAACAAGATTACACAGGGAATCTGTTAAATTATATTAAATGCAGTGCGTTTTTTTTTTTTTTTAACTTTTTTTCAGGGGGAAAGCAGAAATCTCTGTCCAGTCTTAAAAACAAAAATTGTCTCAGACATTTAAACAAGTCTGTAGCATCTCCACCTGGTGGCACCCCCTCCCGCCCCCTCCTGTCCCTCCCAAAAGCCATTGCAAGCACAAGCAGACCAGGAGTACCTGTTTAAACATGCTGTGTAATTTGTGGATAAGCAGACACCACTAATGGCCCAAATCATCAGAGCTTTCCCTTTGCACTACAGACGGGAAGGAGGAGGAAGACATGAAAAGAAAAAGATGGTCTGATGTGAATTGGAAAGAGTTAAGAGTGACACACAAGAAAGACAAACCATAAATCTCCAAGGTGCAAATCAGATCATATTCGGCCGTAAATCCAGCAGACACTTTGTAATTTTCCATTTTGTACTCTGACTTCGGAAAACATCACTGCCCACAGCTCACTTTTTGATATGTTTTAATGTTGTCAATGCTCATAAAGGCTCTCTTTGCTTTGTGCCACATTTCAGCTCCTAAATTGGTAAAGCTTTGATCGCAGTGCATCAGCCATTAATGTTGCACTGACTTTCATTGATCAACACAATAAGCGGAAACAGATTTTGGGGAAAAAAAAATCAGTAGTGCTGTTACCATTTACAATTTACTCTTTTTTTTCTTGGTCTTGTATGTTTGGAATCTTGGCATGTTAACTAAACACCTGGATTGATGGATTAACATGGCAGTGACAGAGAGACCAAGGCTTTGCGACAGTACTATAAGACTTTTTGTTGGATTCTATTTACTGAAAGGCAGAAATAGACCGACCAGTAATGAGTTGAATCGTAATTTCCAGTCTTTCATCGTTATAGTCTTCCCAAACCAATGGCCATTTCCAGCAGTTTGTCGGGGGTAGCGACATGACTCAGCTGAGAAACGCGGGGCACTAAGCCTAAAAACAACTGATAAAAAGAAGCCGGTGAATTCTGCCCCGAGGAAGAAAACAGTTAAAACTCGGTTGTTGGAGGCACCGCTTTCGGCCTTGTTATGTGCAAAGTTGAGGTTTAGATGAAGGGAACCTATTTTCCCTGTCAAAATTTTCCAAATTTTAAAGGAAGATCAGTTTGTTACATTTTAACTAATTTTTTCAATGCTTTTAACTCTATAAATAGAACATGTGAAGGCTGTTGGTACTACAGCCGTGTACAAATGTACACATGTAAAAAAAGTAGAGCAAAATATCTAGACTCTCTGTTGGAGATTATCTATTTGTATTTACAGCGTAACCTCAGTCTGATATGGGAAAGTCCTCTTTAGGGTAGTGTGGAGTGTAGAGAAGACAATGAGCTGGAGAAAGAAACGACCTGTGGGTGGCACATTCTGTGTTAATCATATGAACATGTCGACAGCATCAGCTGAATCACTTTGTAATCACTTTTGTTTGGCGGCATGCAAGGGGTTAATGTTGTCATCTGGAGGAATGAATTTTTATGGGTTTTCCCCGACAACAGTTTCTGTATATGATCTGACTGGCAAAATAATGTTTCGTACATGTGCCTAAAGTCAGATAAGGTTCACACACCCAGACTTTAAAGGAAGGAAACCGTTGTGGTTTGGGTGAAAATTCAGGCGCACTGCGCTGGAAGCAGCAGACAATGCAAAAAAAAAATCCGTATTTTTCCACATTGATTTTGTTACGAGGGTGCAAAGGAAATCTATTTTTATGTTGTGTCACTGCATTGGAACAAACTACACGGTCGTGAGGCTTGGAAAGCTTCCCATCATACATTCATCTGTAAATGTGTGTATGTGTAAAACGGCCTGTCTCATATTACGTACAATCAGCATCAATTTACGGCATAAAGCTGCACCTGTTGCCAAACAAATGCCTCATTTGTTGCCGCTGCTCTGCATGTGAGGTATTTTATTTTGTGCTAAAATAATAAATGAGTGTTGCTATCCTCGGTGGAGAGTCTCCAAGTACACAGACCCAAGTGCTGTACTTGTTACAAATCCAAGGTGCTTGTTATTTGATTTATTTATTTTCTTCTTCTATTTTTTTTTTCTTATTTAAATTTGATTCAACGATATCCTTCAAGTTCAATCCATGTCTAAGGGAAGTATTGAATTTTCTAATCCGGCTATAGTTACTTCTTACTGTTCAGATTACAATCTGTCATCCAGCTGCTGTCCAGTAGAAACCATTTATTTCCAAAGGAGTTCAGGAGGGGTTGAAAGACTCTCTTTCCTACTTACGAAAAAAATCTCTTATTTCTTACGGTAATAATGCAAAAAAAAATCCCTTACAAATTATGTGGAAGATCGCTGAAGAAAAAAATCATTGCTTCTGACTCTTTCATGATTCTTGCGAAACAGCAATGAGCCTTTATTTCTGATCTCTTTCAGAATATAAAGGAGTAAAACCGGCCTCAACTTTTAGCATCCGGAGCAGGGCAGCCCAACGTTCACATGAAAACAGCAGGTATATTCACTGAATCCAAATAGTGTGAGTATTAAGGGACATTTTACTACACAAATACATACTTTAAGCACTTTTTTGATACTTCTTAGATCGTTTTGGTCAAGCATAAATGCCAACTTGTTGCAAGGTCTTTGCAGTATGTGACATTTTACTTGAGTGCAGGATCTGAATACTGCGTTCACCCCTGTCAATACTTACTTTATTTACTTCTAAATTACCTGGACTGAAGTGTTGAGGCTCCTGGTTTCATGTCCCCTCAGCTCAGAAACACTCGGCTCAGACACTGACACATTCCTGACGGCACAAGGCATAACTTGTTATGGAGGCTGTTCACAGGGCTGTGTTAAGGTGAATCCAGACACACACGCTGGGCTGTGTGCACGGAGAGGGGCAGCGTTGATTTAGGGCATTACTCAGACAGAGAGAGAGAGAGAGGGGAGAAGAGGGAGAGTCTCCACTGACTGCATTAGGAGAGCCTCCAGCCTTTGTGATTCCTTTTGATCAAATCTCTGTGAAAGATGAGTGTCATGCCCTCTTCCAGCCAGCTGTGAGGGGACTGCCCTGTGACTCCAAGGGTGTGTGTGTGTGTGTGTGCGTGTGTGTGCATTTGTTTCTGTGTGCGTACGCGTGCGCATGTGTGTGTGCGTGTAAGTGAGTGAAGAACTCACACACCTCTACATGTGCACACCAATGTGTGCGTGTGTGTTTGTGGAGGCAAGGGAGGGAGCAGGCAGCTCCTGAGGTGAGAATGCCGAGTGGGAGGATCTCATTCCAATCCCCTGTGCCCAGTTTTAACACACACTCGGGCGCAAACACACACTGAACATCTTGAGTAGTTTAGAGCCAGTCCACGGCAACATTAGAGCGGAGAAAGCAAAGAAGGCGTGCGTGAGTGTATGTGTGTGAGGAAAGAGTACAGTGACTTTTTTGCTTGTGTAAGGAGTATTGGTGGCTCGTTGTGTGTGTGTGTGTGTGTGTGTGTGTGTGTGTGTGCGTGTGTGTTTGAGAGAGAGAGAGAGAGAGAGAGAAAGAGAGAGAGAGAGAGAGATCAAGAGAGAGTGAGAGAGAGGAGCAGAGTACATGTGTGCTTGTGTTGTTGAAGGAGACACTGCTGGGTGCGATGGCTCTTTTGCGTTAGTACTTGTGTGAACAAGAGAGTTGGAGGCAGTTGTTTTGTGGGACTCGCAGGGAATGGCAAACTCCACCGTATCCTTGGAAACATCCGACTAAATGACCATGGCTGAGGTAAGAGACTTTCTCCTGTCTCCTCTCCCACTTAGGATCAGGACGTGTTTAACAAAGACAAGAAGTTTGTCGATGTCAGTGACAGCCAAGTGTGCATTTTTGGAATGCATATGAAGACCAGAAAGAACCCATAGCAGCAGTAGTTGGTCTTCATTTTAATAACAAAGCGTTTTCTTGGGCAACATTAATATAAAGATTCATATAAAGCTTTATACAATCAAATCTGGAGAGAGCCTTCAGGATTATCATATGAAAGCTGTAAAGCACATTTTTGTTAGCCTTATTTTTCAAATACATGTTGAACTTTTTCCTCAGGAGGAGTCAATTCCCCCCCCCCAAAAAAAGAGCTAAAAATTGCACGGTTGCTGCAAGACACTTTTCTTTTTATTTAGTTTAGTCTGTTCTTTATAATCAACACTCGTCCAAAACACAGTTTCTCTCTCTCGCTCGCTCCGTCTCTAACACATCCGATTACCTAACAAGCATCTTTTCCCCACCAGTCGATATGAGACTGTCCTTACATGCCATCATAGAATCCACCAATAAGCAATCACCACATTTCACCACAAACACTTTCAAGAGGCCCAGTTGCCCTCCCTTCTCAAAACTCCGAAGGTAACTTGGCAACTTTATTTTACCATGTATCTTGAGAGGCAGCCCTTGGTACGTACCTGGGCCTGCCTGTCTGTGCGTGTGTGTACGCACGCGCCCGTGTGTGTCTGTCATCCAGGAGGGAGCACCGGGCCAACTGCAGTCTTCTGGCGTCCGGCCACAGCTTATTGGAATGTAATTTAAGAGCAGCCTAATGTTTTGCTCAGCCATAATGTAACAATTAGCTGAGCTGTCTATTTGGTGGCACTGGTAGCAGGAAAACTGTCTCCATCCAGTGTGTGTGTGTCTGTGTGTGTAAACAGTTTGAAGACATACAATTGTGGGCTTGTTGAAGCATTGCGTTCAAATGTGCTCGAGTTTGTGAATTAAATATATGTCGATGAGTGAATGCCACCAATGGGATCATCTTTTTATCTCAAAAGTCAGTAGTCATTTTCACATCAAAACATTATTCTTTCAGAAAAGTTTTCAAACATTTTAATGTCTTAATATGAGCCGCAGAAAAACACACACATGGCCTTAAATAAACTACTGACTTTAAACATGTGCTGGTCAAATAATTTTATGTTTCAGGAGTGTGTCTTCAATTTTATATGTGAGGTTATTTATATCAGAGGCGCAACTTTAATTTCATATGTAAAACTTCAACAATTTATCCTTTTAATTCATATTTCAAATGACATGCCAAATTAACAAACTCTAACTTTATATCGTTATAGAAAGGAATGGAAACCGCAAAAAGAATGTACTTATGCAGTCAGTAAAATCTAAAAAGACTTGGAAACTTTTATGAAAGGTCACAGGGCTATAAACTAATTGATTATTTGACAAATTAATTGTCAGATTACACCGTGTGAAAAATAAATGCAAATGCTAGGTACAACAAATTCAGCGGTTTCACCAAATAAAAGCAGGGAATTCATAATTAATTTTTAATTTTTAAATATAGTAAACATCCTACAGAAAATTATGAATAGAACATTTAAAAAATATAATGGGAATATTCACAGGGTCATGAAGAGTTTCTTTTTGTTCCTCATCAGTGTTCCCGCACTTGGATGAGTGAAAGGCTGTTTACTTTGCCAATCCATTGAAGTGATTTAGGTTTATTTGTTTTGTGTCTGAGTGTGTGTGTGTGTGTGTGTGTGTGTGTGTGTGTGTGTGTGTGTGTGTGTGTGTGTGTGTGTGTGTGTGTGTACAACAGGTATTCCCCCTTATTTTGCAGTCATAAATCTGTTTACACAATCACATTGTGGGAAAGCGAGTCCCCAAAACGTAAATTTGGGTTGAGGATTTCCTCTGGGGGAATGATGAGGTTAGAGTAGGTCTTCAGGAAGTGAGTCCCCTCAAGTGATGAGAACATGACTGTGTGTGTGATAGAAATATGAGTGGAGTTGTCCTCTATGGTTTTCCCTCTGTACACCAGTGTCCGGTCTCTTTATTCCTACTGGTTTCTCACTCCTTCTATCTTTTCTCCATCGCTTTCTGTGGGTGTCTCCCTGTACTTCAGTGCTGCAGAGCCTTGAGGCGCAAAACTCTCTCACACACACATAGATATACACACATGCCGCAAGTAAGGGGCCCCAGTTCAATTTAGAGTTTCACTTCTCTTTCTGTGTGTGCGTGCGTGCGTGCGTGTGTCACTAGAAACCTCGTCAGCTTCATTAGGTTCATGATGGTCCATCCCTGAACAGGGGGTGGCCAGACAGTGTGTGTGTGTGTTTGTGTGTTTGTGTGTGTGTGTGTGTGTGTGTGTGTGCGTGTGTGTGTGTGTGTGTGTGACAGCCTTTTAGCCCTTTAGCGTCTCCTGGAGCAGCGATCTGCCCCTCCTGCCCCCAAAACACCCCCAAACTACACACTTTCACACACACTTTCACACACACTTACACACACACACACACACACACACACACACACACACACACACACACACACACACACACACAAACACTTGCACACAACACACAGCAGCTACCCATTGCATCTGCTCTGCGCTGCCACCAAAAGGCTTGTGAGGATTTGTCAGCCAGATGTGACAAGATTGTCAAGAGGCAGGCGAGGAAGGAGGGAGATCTGATATTAATCAGAGCGTAGCTGGGAGCCAAACTCTCTCAGACTCAGTGTACTAACATGTTCCCCTCATTTACTCCTTCTCTGTGCCAAACACTCCCTCTGAGTTCCTAACGGGGAGCCACAGTCACCAGGAAGCCAAGCAAACTTTGGCTCACCTCCTTCTCCCTCCCCCCAAACTCATCTTTTTGTCTTTAAGATTTTTTTTTTTTTTTTTCTTAAAGAAGCCAGCCTCTCTCTCATGGATATTCAGGTAAAGATTTGCTCCCTTTTTGTGTGGTTTGATGTTGGAGCATGTCGTTAGTGCGTGTGTGTGTGTGTGTGTGTGTGTGTGTGTGTGTGTGTGTGTGTGTGTGTGTGTGTGTGTGTGTGTGTGTGTGTGTGTGTGTGTGTGTGTGTGTGCGCCTGTGATTGACTGCTGGATGGGTATGAAATAATGAGTTTTTCACGCTGTCTTAGGGCTTTATAGTCTTAATAGGCTCAAACCCAGCCTGTTACTACTTGCACTCTCGCAAGCTTTTGCTGGGTTTGTCTTCTCCTTTTCATGTTCATAAAGGTACGCGTTTTTCCCCCATTTATTCCTCGGCTATCAATGAATGTAGTTTACTTTAGAAACATCAGATGAATTAAAACTTGTTTTAATTTCAATGAAGCGGAGGTTTATTGTTTAAAAAATCTATTTAACTAAAATTGTATTATTTGGGAGAAGGTCAGAAGTGAGTTTTTATTTTTTTTCTCTTTTTATTTCATTTTTCATGCCCTTTTTATCACTTTGCACTGTGATTTTAGATCAGGATATAATTTGGGATCTCAATCTCTTAACCTCACTTTACCCAACACTTGTCAAGTATTAAGGTTTTACTGCCTTGCTGTCGAAAACACAGAATGGTCCAAGAAGTGATTTATTCCTAGGACTGTTACATGCGCATAACTCTCGCTCTCTCTCTCTCTCACACACACACACACACACACACCACACCACACACCACACACCAAACACACACACACACAAGCGAAAAAAGAGGCTGTGACGAGCAGTGAGGTCAGGTGTAGTTGGTGTCGTTTTTGAGGTGGTTTATTGGTGCTGCTAGAGCTGCACCAGGAACTCTGTCCTCACACCAAATTCCTGAGAGGTTTCTGTCTGTTTTCGGGCTGGGATCAAATATTGATTTCCTCTTTGTGTGTGTGTGTGTGTGTGTGTGTGTGTGTGTGTATGTATGCTTGCATGTGTTTTCTTGTGAGAATGAAATCTTTTTCTTCGCCATGTTGTACTTGGCATTTGTAATTTCTATTCATGGTTCTCTTGTAATAAAAATGTCATTTTATAATAAAAGCCTTTTTTATACAATTCCTTTCGTCATCACTTTCATTTTTAAAACGTACTCCCCATTATTATTTATAATTTTTATTTTTATTAGTTATTTATATTTAACTTACAGTAGAACCAAAATTCATATTTTCATTGCATTACTTATCATCATAATTTAGACTTCCTTATGCTTGTTAAGTCAGTGAAATGTTTGTCGCGGTGAAAATCCTGAAACCTTAATATATGAACACCGGTAATTCTAATCCAGAAGTAATAAAGTGAACATGGGCAGTTTTAGATTGGATAAAGTATGTGACTGACACGCTGATCATTGATGAAATAAGTGATACTACTTGTGAGATTAAACAGTTAGATCCTAATTTCTTTTAACTTGTAGCCTCAATAGTGGAGTCAGTTTGTATATAATCCATGAAAACACAGTCAAAGGGGCAAGCGATTAAAAGGCTAATAAACCTATTCGGGAAAGTGCAGACTTTCTAACTGTGTTAGATTGATGGGCTCCATCTCACTTTTCAAGAATATAAACTTTAAATCATGTTATAAGTGAAGTTAAAATGTGGAGAACATGAACTCAGGTGTAGTAATAAAATTTGTGATAAATGAAGGCTTACTTACAATGGTCACTCAGAGAATTGACACATTTATCCGTTTTCTAAAACTAATTTTGCCCAGTTGAGCATATATCCATCTGCTCAGGACAAATGAAGAAAAATATCAATTAATCCATCCTGTTGTAAATTCATATTCAGTTCCTGTTTCCTACCTAAGTGATCTTTCCCGAAAGGAAAACTCCTCTTCCTTTATATCTGAAATTGTCTTGTTAACTGATTAATGGCTGATAGTAAAATCTGATCCCCCTATACTTGGCCATCAGGCTCGTCCTGGGAGTCACTGATCGCCTCGTTCTAACTGGCTCACTGGCACCAGCGCCGCCTCATTCCCCTGTGTGTCAGTTATTGCTGGGCTGCTGCTAATTGATTAGTTTTCCAGCGCATTAGGCCCCGTCCATCGGACCATCCCCGTGCCAGCAGCTGGTCTCCGTAACACACATGGTGTGTGTTTATTATTTTTATTTCTGTCTGTAAAGGGCATTTAATCCTCATTCAGGATTGTCTCATACATGTTTTATATAATATGTGCTTTTAAAGCCCGATTTTCTCACTCCTCTCGTCCTCTAATGGCCCCTATCAGTCCATCTTCCACAGTGTTCAGTCTTTTATCAAGCTGAGACACAGAGGAACAGGCAGTTGTTGTTTTTATGCTGACACTAAATACTCGTAAGGAATCAAAATTTGGACACGCACTTGTCCTGGAAACTGAAAAACAACTGCCAAATTTTTCAGTCATGTAATCATTTGGAAAGTAAGGAGCATAAGCTAAATCTCCTGGAAAATTTTGTCTTGTCCTTGAAAACGATTACATTACCGGTGTTCTTATACCCATGGGCATGATGAATCACTGTCATTAAAATTTTGATAATATTTATACAAAGTTTAAAAAGTACATTGTTACACCAAGTTAATAAGATGATTCCAGCAAAAACGACATCATTTGAAGCCAGCAACCTGAACATTTGTTAAACATGGCTTGAAAATGATAAAAATTCCCCCAAAATAAGTGTAAAATTACATGGAAAAAATAAACCAAAAAAAATTATAAATAAACATGTCTCTAAACGTTGGGAGAAATTCAACTAGAATTGAACCATAAATATCTCAATGTTGGTTTCAAACCATTTGCAGGTGTGTGAACCCTGAAAACATTTATGTCTCATAGTGACTTTGAGCATATGAGCAGAGAGAGAATATTAGGAGATTCTGAAACACCCAGAATGATGACGTTCTTCATGTCAGGATCAGAAAGTAGCTGACAAAATCATCTTCTCATTCAAGACACTGACTTTATAAGCCTTGCACTTCCTTTCATTGACTGATTTACTTTTAAGAAATGTTTTCAAAAACTCAGACGAAAAAAAATAACGAACCCCGATCATAAAGTTCCCTTGCCACCATTTTTTTCAGGGCAGTGTGAGGGAGTCTTGCAGTTTCATCAGCAGGTGGAGTCTGTTCTATTATGGTTCCATGACATGGATACCACGCTAATTGCTTGAAAGCTTAGAAATGGTGCTTAAATTAAAATAACTTTGTAGGACTACTATTTCCAAACTTACGAATGACCGTTGCTCGTTTGTCTCTATACATAAGCATTGCGTCGAAGAAAATATGTGTGACCTCATCTGGTGCCTTCATGTGCATACAGAGATTCTTGTCTCATGTATTTGCCTCATCAGGACATGCCCTGTTTAAGTAGTTATTATTTTGCCGTGAGGCGCAAGGTTCCGTGTGTGTGTGTGTGTGTGTGTGTGTGTGTGTGTGTGTTTGCGTGTTTTCTGTGTGTGTGTGTGTGTGTGTGTGTGTTAGACTTACAAGAAGTACCATGTTCCCAAAATAATTTTGGCCCAGATGAAGTGATTAATTCATGTTATGAATACTTTGCTGGTTAAAAATAAAACAATTGCAAACTCAAAATACCAATTTAGAGATATTTTTGAAACACAAATGAATCTCCTTTTAGCTCAACAAATGTTTATACTTGATCTCTTTACCTGTCTCTTACAATAAGCTGAATATTTGCATTGCACATCTTTACAGATGTCAATCTGCAATAACTCACATTTTTTCATAGACCAATCAATGAATGTAATAATTTTAGAAAATCATAAAGTGATTAACTAAGAATTAAATAATCAGTAGCTCCAACCTTTTTATTTATCCATAGCTCTAAACAATGACATTGAATATAATTTTTTCAATTCTTGGAAAATGATCCAAATTAATTGATAAACTTCACAACCCTGGAATCCCCTCTAGTTGTGCCCTGAGTCTGGAATCAGCTGGTAAGCTGGTTCTCTTAAGCGTCCGTATGCACTGAGGGAGGGGAGCAGCTCCTCAAGCCATTTTTTTTATTTGAAAGACAGACGTTGTGAGAGTTTGCAAGCAAAGAGAGTTGGGCATTCAACAACAACATTCAATTATCAGTGCAAGAATAAATTATAACTTGCCTCAGGTGGATTTACAGTCTACACAAGATAATACTGTCTGCCCTTAAACCACGACTCAGGTATGGTAAAACTCCTACTCCAAAAATTCATTTTACAGTTTCACCAAGGTGATTATAAATGGAATGCTATGGATGGACAGGGTTTTCACAGTAATAAGCCATGCAAAACCCTAACCGCCTTTTGTAGGCACTGTTCATAAACAGCGCGTCACCATAATCCAATAAAGGTAAGAATGTTTCTCCACCTGGAGGGAAAAAGGAGACTTCACTAAAAGAAAGAGTCTCTATCTAATTCAACCAAAGAAATGTGAAAGCAAGAAAAATATGGAATCTCTTAGTTTCATTGGAGGATCAAAAATGTTTAAACCTAAAAGTTTTACATTATTAACATAATTTAGAAAATCTTTTATTTTTTCATTTTGAGCTTAGAAAATCACTTACATTGTATTTCTGATATTGGTATGCACTATTACACGCAAAGTGTGTTCTTATGTGTGTGTGGGTGCATGCATTTGGGTGCTACATTGTTACACAGCACTGATGTAAAGAGAGCAAAGTTGTGTTAGCTTGAAACACAAGCGCATTGCCACATCATTTTGTGCAATTAGTTCTCTTGTCATCGACTTCATTGATGCGTGCGAACAGTCGGGGCTTTGTTGTGACAACAGTTGGGAGAGAGGAGAGAGGGTGCGAGAGGGGGTGAGGGTTGGGAGTAAGGGTAGGGTGGAGGGTGGAGGCGGGGGGGGGGGGGGGGCTGGGGCAGGGGGCCACCCCCGGGCCCCCCGGGTTTTTTTCCCCTTTCCCTT
>CAAKHD010007231.1:37534-60158 GCA_901007705.1 Fistularia tabacaria
ATAGCAATGTTTACAAAATCTTGTGTGTTTCAGTGTTTCTACATCAACATGACAATAAAACGCCATACACACACACACACACACACACACACACACACACACACACACACACACACACACACACACACACACACACTTGAACTTACTGTCTTTCTCATCTTTCTGCTGCAAGAAGTCAGAGGGTAATAAGAAGGGAGGGTGTTTTTGACCTGGAGTATCTTACAGACATATGAGCAATAAATTCCTTTATATTAATATTCTAAAGTTGTTTGGAAAGTTGTGATTGGAACTGAAAAATACAACCAAGGAAAGTCCACAGTAGTTCCTTAGCATAAATGTTTACAAAGTTATGCCCACCCCCTCCCACCCCAAAAAAAATTGAATAAAAATGTGGTTTTCTGTGTTCGACAGGCGATCTGCTGCACTTTGGTGAACTGTAACTGTGACAGCTTCAAGCCGGGGAAGCTGAAAAGGAGGCAGTGTGAAAACTGCAAGCATGGCTGGGTGGCTCATGGTGAGAGCTCCAAATGTCCCGAGGCTGTCCTCCCTGATAAGACAACTATTATATGTTTTAGGACATTTTTCTCTCTCAGTCCGACACCCAGACAGTAGAGAATTACAACAAAAAAATTACAAATAAACAACTCTCTTATCCATTCAGTATTATTCGTATGTCACATAGAACAATTGTAATGTATTCATAAAAGCTGTCTATTACAACAAAATGATGTCAATTATGTTGTACGACAGAAAGTGAGAGTAATACTATTAACCTGTTGGCAAGTGTGCAGATACCTACCTCCAAGGGTTTTTATTCCCCTCAAATCAGATGGTTCTAGATGACTGGAGTTGATTTTGAAGGGCTCACAGTTAAAATGAAAAAGAAACATCTAGGCAAAATCTGACATTATACAGCTCATGACTGTATTTTTGCATATGATTAGGCCTGGAGAGTTTTAGACTGGCAGCTAGGCCAGACTCAAAAACAAAAATGACCATTCTCCTCCAGTGTATTGGAAACAAAGATTTGTTGTGCACATTTCTCTTAAAACTAATTGCATTAAGTCTTAAATATAATACTGAAAAGACACCAAGTTAACTATCCCTTAAACCCCACAGAGGAAATGAAGTTTTCATGCAGTTTCAGTTTCAATAGCATCTTGAAGTGCTTCTGAGCTCTCAATTAATTGAAAGAAGCAACATTTATTTGATTTTTATATTATGAATGAATTTACATTTGTTATTTTATGCGCACACCTACTTGATATCTGTATGAGTATATATGAATATGTATCTATTTTTCAATAAATCAAATCTTTATTCCCGCATGTTTTATAGATTTACTTATATCTGCATACATCAAACATTCCATTGTTTAGAATATTTAATAGTATCCTGGTTCTATGTGGCACAGGGACTTTTTAGACTTTTTACACATTTATATAATATTATCCAAAATCACTGTGTCTGTTCCAGCCCTGAGTAAATTGAAGGTGCACCACATGTACCAGAGTAGCCAAGTGGAGATTGTGCACTCCAACGTGGTTTTTGACATCTGCAGCCTGATGCTGTACGGCACCCAAGCCATCCCCATACGTCTGAAGATCCTCCTGGACCGCCTTTTCTCTGTCCTCAAGCAGGAAGAGGTCATCCAAATCCTCAATGCACTCGACTGGACGCTCCAGGACTACATACGAGGATATGTGCTTCAGGTGGGCACTGCATCGTGCATATGACTAGGCTTATCAATTGTGTATTTCTTTTTAGTAGTTGATTTCTTAAACAAAACCTATTGAAATAAGTGGCAAAAAGTCTAATTAATTACATCTATTGTTGCGTCCCAGGAGAAGCTATCAGAAATCTATATTTTCTCTCTCCATCTAAAGCTGCGTTGCTTTCTTTGTATGATGTATGGAGTGGTGGTGGTGGTAGGGTCCTAATTGCTGTCATAATGTCTGCAGCAACTTAATATAAGTGCAGAAGTTTCCTTTGGTCAGGAAGTCGGTCACGTTTGCTACAGGACTAAAATCTGCCGTAGCCAAGAAACAGATCCTTTTCATAATGTCAGTTATGCTACAAATTTTGTGCAATGCCAAAAAAATTACATGTTGTGGTTTTTGTATTAATGTTGTTTGAGTAGTGGACATTAAGACAAGAGACATAGAACATAAAATGACAGGGAGTCAACACAATTAAACAGCAACAGTTATGAGTTTTCACTCCTGTTTACTTCTTTCTTCCAGTCTTTATCCAGACTTAAAGTTTACAACATTATGACTCCACCTCCCCAAAAAGACTGAAGACTGACAAGACTGAAATTTAAAAAAATGGCGCCTATGTGTATTACAATTACAACACCATGCTCTGTGTTGTTCCTGGCTGAGTGCAAAAATTACTCAGCCCCGAGTCCAACAAGTAACCCCAAAGCTAAACTCTCTGAAATCCAGAGTGACTATATGCGAGGCCAAGGAAGTGACGGGCTGAGCCTACCTGTCATCCTGAGTATGGACAGACAGAGGGAATTTCTGAAGAAGATAAGGGAGTAGAGGGGACATCGGGGGGATGTCAGGTAGCAACCAATGCCATGAACATGCTCTTGGTTGCTGTGGCACTGCTAGTTTGGGGGGTCTCCAAACTGTGCCGGGTAGATTTGTAAATATTATGTCTTTTGCTTCAGATGTCCTCTCAAGCCAAAGCCAAGCCGGCCGAAGCGTAGGCTGCAGGCACTGTGTCAGTGTGAGCTCTCTCTTCGATTAGCGTATCATCAAGTATTCAAGTTTGGCTACATTTAATTCATGTTAGTTCATCTAATGGCAAACGTAGAGTCAGAATCCTCGACAGGCGCCCAGTGAATGCTCTGTGATGAAATATTAATCACGGTAACGGCACAGAGCAGCTCCTCACTTTCAAAGATGCCTGAACTCACATGTGATTACTGCTGGGCGAAGGCAGAAAAGATCCACTTGATCAATGAGAGGCCCCTCCTGCTCACCCTCCCTTACTTCTCTGTGTATGTGTGAGTGATATGTTTGTGCACATATTCATGTTCGAGTGTATGTGTCCGCTTGCATGCAAGTACGCATGTTCTCACTGTGGCGTGTGTGTGTTCTCTGTCTGCTTCTGGTGATGCAGAGTGGGTAAATCAATGTGATTTAAATGAAGAGAAATGACCAGCGAGATGAAACATTGTGTAATGATGCTTCTCGGGGTTCGGGGGCTGCCCACTTGGATTAACACTCCGTCTGATTCCTTTATTTTGCTGCTCTGCCATTCAATTTTATAGGATGTGTCATCTAACCCAATCTGTGAATATGCATGAGCAAACCAAAAGACTTACAATGTTAATGATGAAATTGCCCTTGCCCCTCTCTCTCCCTTCTCCTGCTATCGCTCACTCTCTTTCACGCCCTTGCCCTCTCTGCATCCCTGCTCTCTTTTCTTTCTGTTCTGTCGGTAGGATGTTGCTGGAAAGGTGCTAGACCGCTGGGCCATCATGACGTTTGAAGAAGAGATAGCAACACTGCAGCAGTTCCTGCGCTTTGGAGAGACCAAATCCATAGTGGAGCTCATGGCTTTACAGGACAAGGAGGGGCAGGCAGTGTTAGTTCCAAGCACCCGCACCAACTCAGACATCCGCACTTTCATTGAGCGAAACACCCCACGCACCGCTGCCAACATCTCAACATCGAAAGTGGAAAAGCTGAGCAGCAACAGCATGCACCATTTCGAGAACTTCATCAACAGTATGGCTTTCATGTTGCCTTTCCAGCTGCTCGGCTCCGTTCCAGCGCCATTTCTAGGCTCACCGACAACATTACACCATCAGCAACACCAGCAGCCATGCAGAGGGTCAGTGGAGCTGCAGTGCCAGAGGAGAGAGGATCAGGGACGGGAAAGCCTTGCGAGAGACACTCCACTCCCTCTTTCACATCCAGCAGAAAGCAGCCTCCTAAGTTCCAACTCTGTCATATTCACCACTGATCTAGATCGAGGTGGAGAGAAACCAATGGACAGCCTTTCCTCCACTGCAAAGATTGAGGCAGAGGACTTCTCAACTAGTGACAATTACTCTGATGGTCCCTCAACACCGTGCACACCGTCAATGAGCTCTGACGTAACCCAGATGTCGCCAGAGGTTAAGCTGCGCTCCATGGACAGAAATGGGAACAGCACAGGGGGAATATCAGGAGGTGGTGGCGGGGGGTCGTTGAAGAAGGGTCGAGTATTTTGCAATGCCTGCGAGAAGACGTTTTATGACAAGGGCACGCTGAAAATTCACTACAATGCAGTGCACCTGAAGATTAAACACAAATGTACAATCGAGGGCTGCAACATGGTATTCAGCTCACTGCGCAGTCGTAACCGCCATAGTGCAAACCCCAACCCACGACTGCACATGCCGATGAATCGCAACAACCGGGACAAAGACCTACGTGGAAATTTATCTGCTGATGAAGGTTCTCAAGGAGAAAAAAGGCCTGAATATGGCACTCCTATCCCCATCTGTACTGCAGAAAGTCACAAGTCGGTCCCCAGCTATATGGTGAGCCACGTGGACACAGGCTCTAAGCTCCATAGTAGCTCCTTCTCCAGCATGGGTCAGAGTGGTATCCTCTTCCCAAATCTAAAAACAGTACAGCCAGTCCTGCCATTCTATCGCAGCCTAGTTACCCCAGCAGAGCTTGCCAACACCCCAGGTACATTACCCTCTCTCCCTCTCTTGTCCTCCTCTGTGTCTGTCAAACCTAGCACAGGCCCCGATGTCTGTACAGCCGACCCCATACCAAAGAAAAAGTCTCGGAAGTCAAGCATGCCAATCAAGATAGAAAAGGAAATGGTGGAGCAGGATGAGCAGATGGACAAAGGAAGTAGTTCTGAGGATGACACCCCTCTACAAGGCAGGGACAAGGAAGAGTATTGCAGTGGCCCAGCAGAAGGGCATTTGTGCAGGCAAAAAACTAAGGAGGAGAATGATGAGAGAGGAGCGTACCTTGGTGAAGAGAGGGAGGCAGGAGGCACCAAGCATTTGTTGGACCAAACTTTAGAGATGACAGAGAGAGAGAACAAAGATGACGGGCAACGGCAAGTTGAATCAGGGGTCATCACCTGTACATCCTCTCCCTTCAAAAACAGGTTGACAGACAACCTTCGGGAAAACCACTTAATCAGTCTAGAACCCGATGCCAATGAAAAAGGGGAGGACAGAGAGTTTACTAACTCATTACATCCAGCTGACAAGATTTCAGAGCTGAGATGGGATGAAGCCGAGCACAGGCTGACTAATGGTGGGGGTCTCCAACTCTCAGACAATGAGAAAGAGGGATCGGATGTTGAATTTGATGACTCTGGTTTCTCTCACCTCGATCCAAACGCTGAGCTGTTGCACCACTGTGAGATCTGCAGCAAAACCTTCAAGAACCCCTACAGTGTCAAGATGCACTACCAAAATGTCCACCTAAAGGAGATGCACATGTGCACAGTGGATGGCTGCAACGCAGCCTTTCCATCCCGCAGGAGCCGAGACAGGTGAGAGGCAGAATTTTTTGCTTTTTTTTCCTTTTCCGAAAACACGATATATAACACTGTCAGCCTCCTGCCACTTAAACATGCACTGTTTGGTAAAATGGTGCTATTGAAGCTTGTTTTAATGTAAACTGCTGGTTCTTGCCTGATAAAATCTCATTATCTCCCGCCTAATATGATGGAGACAAAAACAAACTTCCACCTGGTCAGAGTCCAGTGCTAATCATAATAACATTAGAGGCAACAACAAACGAAACGTGAGCACTCAAAGCTTCTTATCCGAATCAGTAAGATGAAATGTGAGATTATTGGGCGTACTAACCCACAAAATGAGCAGTTTTACAAGTTTACTAAAGTTTACTAATTTTGCTTTTAACCACAAAGCGAGGGGGTATTGTACATTTTCAAAAAAAAAAACTGACAAAAACAAACAATTTTTTTGTCCAACCCATGATGCTTTTGCAAGCCCAACATTAAAAAGAAGGGACATCAGTCAAATTTCTGACAAATAAACTTGAAATAGAGCCCTGCTCACATTGCATCTGTTAAATGAGTGAGTGTTGTGAAGCTTCATGTTTGGTATGAAATTAGGAAAGACAGCAAAGTTGTGTCTCCGTCATGGAAAAATATTCGTTGCTTGTAAAAAGCACATAGTATTACTTTTTTTTTGGCTTTTGTTTTATTGATGGATCATAGTGCAATCAGTCAGTACAAAAATGTACTGACGAATTGTACTGTGAGCAGTGAGAGAGAAGGTTTGAATTGTGTACTACTTCATAGACTGGAGATGACGCCTTTCTACTAGATCAGACTGAAAAGACAAGAACTGCCCGCTACATATATATGTCGTTTGTCACAGTCTGACAATGAACTCAAACACTTTGAATAATAATAATAAATGAAAAACACCTTGTGTGTTTTGTCACTGTTTATACAATATATCTGTCATCTTTCACACTCATCTTCTGCCAACCTCGAGCTTGCTACCACACACACACACACACACACACACACACACACACACACACACACACACACACACACACACACACACACACAGACACACACACACACACACAAGAAACCAAGCTTCATGATAGAAATATAAAAGTATTTTCTCTTTTATGAGAGTTTGGCTATAAAGTCTTCAAAGGAAAACACTGATTCAAGAATGCTTGTAGCGTCTGACCCTCAAGATAAAGGAGCAAACGCTCAATCGATGCAATCCCCCAGGAAGGATACAGCATAAAAATGGTGTGCATACACATGTCGCGTTTGTTTTACTTTGCAACAATGAATGCTTCACATCTTTCATTTGAAAAACAAAGAAACGTTGTACAGCCTTGCTCTCACCAATTGTGGCTCAGCTCAATGATGAATGTATTTCTTGCTTTACTTGATTTTTAGAAGCTGACCAAATATTAATATAGTTCACCTTCTGCCTTCTTGTCTGTGAATCACTCCGGTGAAATATATATTTTTCTTTTATCCGGCTGGTACAATATGTCTCTTCTTGCCTCATATCAATCGGGGTTTAGCTTTTCTTCACTTCCCATCAGCAAGATATACTCATTCACTACCAGCTACAGTACGCTGCCAAATTGCTTCTCCCCTGTACACCCTGGCTGCAGCCTCAGCTCCTCAAAAAGGGCTCTGAATCTCACTTTAAGACAAACGAAGGCTGGGCTTTGGCAGTACAGCGACTTCTGCCCTGGAACCCCCGGGGGCTATGAGGCTAAATCCAGTGTCATCTTCCAAATCACTTATTCAAGCGTGTTCTAGGAGGGCATTTTTATTGATTCTAACATGCATTCTTTTTGAAGCATGACCTGACTCAGAGGCATTATTATTTGTTTTACTTTGGGGGGGAGGTTGAATTTAGATATTTTGCGAGCATTTACTATTTTTGGGGGGACTTCGATCTTTGCTTTGCAGCATGCAATTCTTTTTGACTCAAATATTAAATTAAAAAAACATCCTGTGAAAATAAATTAAGATTCACGAGTGATAATCAGGGACTTTCATAATAATGCACAATATGAAGTCTATCCTGGCTAATCCTAGAGTAACTCTTTAGTCTCAACATTTTAAGAGAGGATAATTTTGTATTCTGCAAAACCTGACATGGTATGAAAAGTAAAGTGCTGGCTCAAACCTGATTTGTGTGCTTTTCTTTTAAAATCAAATTGCTTACATTATCTGGGTCGACAGAAGCGTCTTTTTGGTACTCTTAGTTTTTTTGTCGATATAGGAAACATGTTTAATGCTGTATTTTTAACTTTTACTTTTGATTTATCCATTTTTGATTGCAGGCACAGTGCAAATTTGAACCTTCATCACAAGCTGCTGACCAAAGACTCTTTCAGCCCAGTCAACATCCTGTACCCAGCATCATCCCAGTGCAGGGACAAAGAATTGATGGGCCTGGAGTACTGCCAGGACCAGCGGGACAGAGATTTGTCCCATCGGGATCCAACCAGCCAGACCTCAGTTATCTTCAGGGGGCACAACCGTATGGGCCTTGTCTTTCCCATGAGCAAAATGTCGACCGGGCAAGACAGTGCTGAGTTATCTCCAGAAGGAGAAACACCAGGATTAGGAGGAGGGGAAGTTGCTGGCAGTGGGGAGGATGGGACCGTCCTGGACCTGAGCACTACCTGCACCTCTGGCCCACCTCGCGGTAGTGGCAGCGCTCGATCATCCTGGGACTCAGATGGGGCCGGGAGTGAGGACGGAGAAGGGGTTGATGAGGATGAGGAGGCGCTCCCCATGGAGGACAGTGATGAAAGCTGTGATGGGATCAGTGTGGGAAGGCCTGGGGCAGAGGAGGCCCCACTCGGGGGAGAGAAGACCCCTGGCTGTGTTGGGGGAGGACAGAGCGGGCTTCATGGAGGTGGGGGTGGATCTCCAATGACCTGCCACGTCTGTCAGAAGGTATATAGCAATAAGGGGACATTCAGAGCCCATTACAAGACTGTCCATCTCCGACTACTTCACAAGTGTAAAGTCCCCGGCTGTGACACGTCCTTTTCCTCTGTGCGAAGCAGAAACCGGCACAGCCAGAATCCAAACCTCCACAGAAACCTGACAGTGAACTCAGGAGTCGTTATGGACCCGGAGTAAAGTTTGATATGCGAACATGACTGATTTCCTGCTCTCTATTTGACTTTTTGTTCTTCTCTGGGCATCTAAAAGGCTCACCAATTAGCACTTTTTGAATTCCATATTTTCATTCATACTGTAGTTAATATGTGCAAGCAGAAAAATAAAAATACAATCAGGGGGTCATTTGTTCAACTTAATCTCTTGCTAGACATGAAACTGTGTTTACACACCAACATAAAGAAAAACAAACGATTACAACACACACCAGTCTGTCAGTTTTCAGCTTTGAGAAATGTAACCTTGAACAGTTGTTCCCTTGTTTTGGTTCGCCGTACGGCCCAGTTACTAGCTGATTCAATTTCTCATGTACTGTCGAAGTGCGAGAAGATCCATGAAAGTGTACCATACAAGTGATTTCTGGTGCTTTATGTTGTCAAAAGTCCACGTCTTCTCCGTGAAGGTGTGCGTAATGTATTGATTGAAAAACTGTAGTGAAGTAACCTCTACGTGTGTCATTTCATTCATCTCGTCAAAAAGCTAGTATTGTGAGTTTGACCAATAAGTTATTGTATGGTGTTATCGGATCTGTATTGTTCCATTTGCTGTTATGGTTGTCTCATACTGATAATGTTGACCAAAGATTTTTCAATCCACAGGTGTGTTTGTATAGAAACCTCCTCATTCTGTGTGGGGGGTATGCAGTATTAAAAGGGCCTGTCCAGTCTTCACAAACAGCAGTATTCAGGCACGGCCTTTGTTGTACATTAAAATAAAATGAAAATATAATTTGACTGATCAGAGTTTTAAAAGCTGTCTTGATGTTTGTGTGTTACTTTTTTTTTGTAGAGGAACATGCTCACATGACTTAACTTGATTAAGGCTTGTATAGTTTGTGTGTCTGCCTGCAGAATCCCCACTGACTGGACAGAACAGCAGCAAGGGACAGCAATGTCGCTTGCCTGACAACATGTACTGTGAATGAGTCAAACACTGAGAAATAAAGAAAATTTAAGTTAAAAAAAAAAACAAACAAATGGCCCCACATGTGATCTCATCTGAAAAAAAAAACAGATCTCTTAGCCAAAACTTTTTATTGAACTGTGAATAAAGTAATTTGTTATCTTCAAGAAACCAAAAATATACTGTATAAATTAGCTTGATATCCGAACTTTTGTTTCTGGCTTTTAAGTGAAAGAACAAGAGCATTGTGTTGTACATGTCCAATTATTTCATCGTGGTTTACTGTTCTGGATTTGCTATGTATTCTGCATATTTTTTACAGTCTGTGTTTAAATGCAATGGGCCAGCTTTAGGATCCCATCTGTTTGTTGCTTGGATTTGTTAAAAAAAATGGAGCAATCGCCAGCAATGGTTGGTATGTTCATTTTTTTTTTTCATTTGATTTAATATTACACTATTCATTCCAATTAAATAAAAAGCCATATGTTTGCAATTATCATCCCATTCAATTTTCTGTCCATTAAAATTAAAAAATATTTACCATTTGACTATATCTGGAAATTGTTTGTTTTGTCTAATTGTACCCTCAAGAAAGGCTGACGTGGTTCAGTCCCTAACAGCTTTCAGCATCAACTGATCCTCTATCCTTTTTTATCGCTGCTGTGGTTAAATCAATGCAGGTAATTAGAGTCTAGTATCCTTGTGTTTGCATAGCGTTTGAGGGCTTAGCCTCAGCTGTTACCTGCAGTGTTCCTGATGTGAATGAACAAAAAGGGAACTTCTCTCAGGTAAAGGATGAGATATGAATGAATGGCAGTTCTTTTTATGTGGCTGATATAAACACAAACCGCATGTCAAGTATGGACCTCTGTTCCGTAAGGCCTATTTAGAAAGCACTAAAGAGATCATTTTAAGTATTTTCTTGTTTTTTTGTTTATTTGAGAAATCGCCTAGAGGGGATATGACTCCTGGAGTGAATATCCTACATTAGAAATGCTTGCATTCTTTCCCTCCCTGTTAGTTTACCACACATAAAAACATTCTTTGTGTCTTTAAAAACCGTGTAATTTTAATTGAATACATTATTTGGATTGATGCACCCACATAAACATATAGTCCAATTATACACATAAAGAGAAACACAACAGGCAGCTTTCATCACTTCAGAGGACTTCGCATTTACCCTACAAAACATACAAAAATGTCCTTGTTCATTAAACTGTAACTGAAGGAAAAAGAAATGGAAAACACAAGGATAAATATTTTTCGGTCGCATGCTCAAAACTTGAACACAGTTTAGCTACTTGGTACTTGCTTGAAGCTTTCCACCAGCCAACTCTAATTAGAATTCCACAGGGAAATAAAGATTTTACATGTATTCTCTCTATATATTGAATGTAGGGCACCCTTTGTCGAGCCTAACAATTACACTACAAATACCAAAAAAGGTTATTCCATTAAAGTTTGCCTTGACTCACACTGAGGCTGATATTTGTACTTGAACTGATCACTCATCAGTTACACAAAGTCTCTTTGGTCTTTATGGAGGAGACATTATTCTTCAAAGCAGCAGATGGTTGTATAGATCCATTATTGAAAGAGCGAAAATGGAGAAACCTTGAATTGCAGATATAAACAAAACATTTGCACATGACTAGTTTAGTAAAACAGCTGCTTGTCATGGAGATGTGTCTAATTTAATTTTTTTTTCTTTCAACCACATTCACATGAAAAATGTGAAGATTGTTTTGTGCTACGATCCTGATGAAGCTGGTGCCAGCTTTGCTTAACATTTCAACTCAAACACCACTTGTAAAGGCCTCCTGTCACCAGTAAGTTGGCTGCAAAATACAGACTATGACACACACGACCTTAAATTTCATTGGTGCAGTTTATAATTTACAAATACAAAATACTGTTTAAAATACATTGATTACTAAATAGATGTATATCCCGATTCATGAGGCACATCTAGTGCACCCACGAATGCATATACACTGTGTTACTGTCGGGGATGAGTATCTGCAAAAGGATCATGTGATCCCTCAAGGCCACATAAACCCAAGTCAGTTTCACTTCAAATGTCTTAATTCATTTGAAACAGATGCGAAAGGATAATTATTTATTTACTGGAATAGAGACACTCAAAATTGCAGTTTCTAAATATGTTGATATTTTAAATCTTTCAGTGAGAAATATTAGGTGAAGATCATGCTGGGAAAGGGATTTTTTTCTCAGTTTGGGAGAACTGAGTCAAACAAAGTGAGTAATATGTTCTAATCGAAGGATTACTGTGTTACTCAGCTTGGGTCACATTTCTATGTCCTCTGTCTCATTTTAGGCAACATATATTTGCAACACACAGAATAACTTCACAAATGATCAATGTGAAATGATTCCCTTTGCCAAAGGGTAATCATGAACCGGTGAAATAAAATGTTAATTCCTGAGGGAGAAGTGGTGGTCATCAGTGCTTATCTTGACATCAGACTCCGCTAACGGCTGAGAGGCAGGGTTGTGGCCCACCTGATGTTACGGGTCAACCTTAGCCTGACCCTCTCACCCAGACACTGATCAGACAGTGCACAAAACAGGCAGAAATGCTGATATCGAGGCTGAAAGACACACAAAGGTGAACGTGTAGCATGTGGTCGATAGTAGCTGGTGCCAAAACATACTGGTAGCCTTTACTATATTCAGCACAACTTTTGGTAAAGCATTTCCTAATGTATTAACATATAGTAATGCACTCATGTATAATGTTGAACAGTTATCTCTTTACCCCCCTCATTCTGTAAAATACAATCAATCTAATTTTTTTTGTTCGGTTTTCTGTCATGTAAATAAGCAACACATGAAATTAATATCACTGCATCTCTGGGGGAGTGGTGAGAGTCTGTGAAGAAATACCAGCAAAATAATATTTCAATTATTACAGTTTATGTCGAGAGAGAGAGAAAGAGAGAGAGAGAGGGAGGGAGAGAGAGAGAGAGATACGGATCGCTAACTTCTAAAGATGGTTGTACAATGTAGTAACAAGTTAAGGATTAACTAATATTTAGTTAAATGAAACATAAATGAGGTACAGAACATTCTGCATGTCCCAGTATTCAAAAAGGCAGACTGATTTTTTACAGGCACAACTAGCGCATTCTCATTGAGCGAGTTCAACATTAAGGCCGAGAAATGGCTTGATGATTTATTTTCCTTTGTGCTGTTGGATAACATGAAAGTATACTTCCTGGAATCAAATGAGAACTTTAGCTTTTAATGCAAGGTTTGGCTCTTCAATATGAATTAAAGATCTTAAAACTCAATTTCAGACAAAAAGAGCAACTGTTGCCTTAATCTCCAAATATTCTACGGTTGAATTAAATCAGTAAAAGATACTCTGAAGGCAGATACTTCACTCACAAACTCTGAAATCAGAAATAAATTGACCTCCAAATGACAGATCCTCATCTTGCATTAATCGGTTTTGAGGAGGCTAATATGCACTGATTGTTGTGAGCTTTACATTTGACTTCAGGTAAAATTAATGCGACACATCCCAATGCCTGCACTTTCCATGCCATCTCCATTTTTCTTTTTTTCTCTGAGTGTCTGAATGCCTTTGAATGTTCACTTCTTCACACGGACGGCTACCAAGTCACATGTCTGTTTAAGTCCGTCATTTGCAAATAATGCAACAGGTCTCATTTGGAGTGCCTCTCCATTCTGAATATGTTCCGAACGTTTTGAAATGTGTCATTCAGATGTATCATGCAACACCTTTACGCGACAGGTGCTTCCGGTCACTAATGATGTTTTAAAGGTCAGTTCTGATATGAACGAACGCATCTTCCAAGAGTTCCTTTGAATTTTTACTGGAATTGGTCTAAAGAATGTGAATCTGCTCTTTGAATGCTTTGAAGGGGGTGAGTGAGCGAACCTTATCCTGAGAAACAAATACAGCACTGTCGCCTAGCATAATATTGGCATCATCCAAAATATCCCCCTTGTTTTGATGACTCTTTTCACTAAAGTCTACGGAATCCAAATAGTTCAGGGGAGCTTCCCTCATATCCTCTACCCTTTGACTCTTCAATCTAACCAGCCACAGAAACAAAATCTTAGTCTCTACACCAACAAAAGGTTTTCTCTTGACAATCATGCCTGATTTTTGTTCCAGAATGTAGGTTTACCAGCAAGAACAGACAACTTGCCAGTGCAAGACAGAATGCTGTCAATAATTTCTGTCTCCATCTGTTTTCCCATGTGTTTCACTGTGGAATACACTCAAGTTTTCATTTTTTTCAGAAGTCCAACACGAATGTTGGAGGGAGAGAAATTGGTTGTTTCATATGATGTGTAATTGAGAGAGCGAATGGTTTTATGTCCCTATATGACATGTGAATATGAGAGTGAATGGTTTTAGGTCTCTATTAGTGGCCCTGTGATCGACTGGCAAGCCGTCCAGGGAGAATCCTGTCTCTCACCAAAGTACAGCTGGGATAGGCTCCAGCTCTCCCGCAGCTAATTACAGGACTGCAAGCGCTATGGGTAATGAATGAATGAATGAATAATCATTGAAAGTAAATTTAACATTATTTCTTTTTTTATTCTTTGCTATTTTAAAAAAGTTTGAAATCTGAGGATCTAAAAAGAAAGAATACTCATATGGATATGGAGGCGGAAGGCACTGCCACCAACGGTGGTATGCGTAACAGGCATTTTGTCACTAATAGGTTATTACACCAAATTCAGTTTGTAACAGGTAGAATTATAACTGTGAGTTGCATTTTAGAGAAAAATGTTGAATAATGGAGCGCATGCTACAATGGAAGTAACAGCTGAAATGTTTCTTTACTAAGTATTAAAGCTTATAGTCATTGGAACAAGTGCCATACCTTTCAACACTGGGATCCTGGCAAACCCAGTCTGGCACATTAACTCCACTGCTGTCATTGTGTATTGAAGAATGAGAGATGATGTTGTACTTTAAGAACCAATATGCAAAACTATGAAATAAACTCTCCCATTAGTTTTTAAACTGCCATAATAATCAATTTACATGGTTTATGTTGCCAATTTTGAGTGACAGATTGATTTCTCCTAAGTGTGTGGTGTTGCGTTACAACATGGTTTTGTGTGTCTATTGAGAAACGCACATGCATGTCACATTACATATTGATGACAAATCCTTCAGCTTATCAAAGAATATCAGGTTTCCCAGTTATTACCCTCTTCTCTCTCTTTGAATAGTTTTATATTGTTTTGGATCAGCATCTTCTGAAAGGATGCAATACGCCCTGGTTCCACATCCGGTTGGTAGTTTGTCTGTCACACAACTGCTTACGTCCAATTTTTCTACAAACAGAACCTTCAAAGGCAAATCTTTAAGAGTCTGTGGAGAATAGTTATCCCTTGCACCATTTGAGCAGAGCTTTGTGTTCCATCTCTATAGCTGAATGGCAACCCCCATTCTACAAGTCCTATGCAAGGTTAATCCACAGGACGATTCTCCTGCTAGACAATTTTATTGCATGCCCTCCCCTGTGCTCTTTTCTCTCATTTCCTTTCTGTCTCTGCTCCACTTAAAATGAAGCCAAACAATTCTACATTATTTACTTGTGATTCCTACTGCTCTTTTCAATGTATTAATACTGCAAATCATCTGTTGATTTAATGTCTCTTCAATCAGGACACAGAAAAAAGAGGCAACCACATGATTGGTTTGTTTGCATTATGTCAGGTAAACAATATTTACTGTTACTAAAGGCCATTTTGTCAGTGCTAATCAATAAGTCTACCATCAACCCATGATATCAGTTACATTTTCTGGAGGACCAGCCCAGCGTCAGTTGTCGACAGCGAGGCCTGTGTTGTCCTGTCTGTGCATGGCTATAAGAGACTCAACAACAAAGTGTTATGAAACAATTCCTATGATATAATTTTTAATGGACAGGTAGAAAAAATTCAGGGGGTAGAAAAACTCAAGAGATCTTTGCCTGTTTCATTTAAAATCCTGCTGTGTGTGCTGGGTTGCAGCAGTTCAGGGCCGCTCATTAGCCTCCACAGCCAGAGGTTGCGATTAGGAAGAATTTATGAGGGGTAGGGTCAATGGTTATGCCATCATAAACTAATTACTTTAAGGCACAAATCAGTGAGGTTGCTTCAGGCAAATAATATGAAAAAATATTCCACAGACTTCATTCATTCATTTCGCCTGAAGTGGGTCTGCATGAAAAAATTCTTGTCTTCAGCTGCAAAAACCTTCGAAAGGTTGGCTGCACAGGACAACAAAATGTAGATCTCTTCTAGAAGACACAAGCAAGAGCGCAGGTTCATGTAATCCTAAGCTCGAGCTGCATAATTACATGGCATTTCCCATTAGTTCCTGCCCATTTTTTTTTTACACAAAGTATTTCATGAATGTAGGCTTCCTATAAGGTCAGCCCTCCTTGGTATGTATAATGTGTTATTTTGATCAGTGTCATTACAGATTTGTGTAATACCTATTAGCTCAACAGCGATGCTTCTCACTCTATTTTAATTTTCTGATCCTTTCTTTCAGTAATGATGAAACAGAAAGAGTGCTGGTGGTCACATTTAGCGGGAATTAAAATTTGCATTGCAGCAAAATTTCATACACCACACAAGCCAAAATAAAGCTCTCACAGTCATGAAGAGGTGAATTAATCGCTGCAATACTGCTATGCAAAGTTAAAGGGCATAGATGGAAATGGACCAGGACAGTGGAGTTATCGTTTGGGCCCACATCGCAAAAACGCGGAGGACAAATCTGTTACGCAATGTGCCAAAGTATTGCACTATTACAAAGGCCTGAAAGCCTTGCATAACTCAACAATTCAACCCACCCATCACATTTACTGTACATTAGCAAGCCTGTCGAGCTGTTCCTCATCACCTACGAGCTAAAAAACCCAGTTCTGACAAGTGGCCCCCATCCTTTTTCTCTGGCACATTGCAGAAATCTAGTACCACTCAGAGAGGGCACAATGGATTATTTCAGTCCCTCCCGTGTGCTGTATGTAGGCGACAATATTCAGCAGAGAACATGGTTGATCTGTAGAGGTGGAGCACTTGCTCAGCTTCCTCCACAAAGCCGTATCTGTATCTGGAACAACTTGTATCTTTGGGGCTATTTTTAAGAAGCAGTGGACCACTCTCTGAAACTGTAAATGCTCAGATTGAGCTGACTAATAGTTTACTGGAATACAATTGCAGCATGTAGGAGATGGATTTTTTGCCCTTGCCAGAAGAAAAGAAGCTTTTGCTTTCCAGATAGAATTACAGATCCTGAAAATATTAACAATCACACTCTTTCATGTCATGATCTTATTGGGCTCTGCTACATGAAGTAAAATACAGGAGGACACATTCATACTTACCAGATCATAATTATGATTTGGACTGCACCATACACAAAGCACAATCATAGACAAGAAATAAATGAGCTGAAATAGAGAAATAAATACTATGTCAAAGAATGTCAAAAATAGTCAGACTGGACCTGGCCAATGAAGTGAAATAAGCATGTTCACTAGATATTTAAATGGAATGATAACAGATATTTGAATATTTCCTCAAATGGATGAAAATGAGAGCCTTGAAAACGAGCATCGCTTTAAAATATTTCCTTTTTTATTCTTAGTTATTATCCCTCCAGTTTTATTCATCAGGAACAGACTTATTTGGGGTTTACTGGTTGATTTCTTGACCCCAAATTTGACTCAGTCTGCTGCCGCTACAAACTGTTTCCAAGAAAGTGGAGGAAAACAGAGGCCTGACCTCACTGAATTCACACCCTACAGGGCTGCATATGTGTGGCAAGAGCGAAAAAAATGATTGGTTAAGAATCACCAGCAACCCAAACACAAATCAGTCAGACTTTTTTGAAACAAACCAATGAACTGGAAAAGAATATGACTGACTGTCTGTCATGAAGGTCATCACTGTTTACAGACTGAGCTTCCTGGCTGCTCCACTGCAACTGCAAACGGTGACTCCATTTACGAAACTTCTGAGAGTCGAAAAATCATTCCTTCACACATAAACATTATTTCATTACTTGTTTCTTTTGCTAATGTGTGTGTTGCTAGAAAAAAAAATCCACAGAAGGCAGCATGAGGAAAATTGCTGCAAGAAAAAGCAGTCAAAAGTGTCAGAAATTATTTGGAGCAAATAAGTCCCCTCAAGACTTCTTGAGAAGAAAAAGAAAAAAGAGACAATTTAAAAATAAAATATGTTTGGTCTCCACCAACACCTGATCAAAGGCCTGCGAAACAGACAATGTGCTGATGGTTGGGAGAAGTGAACCTTACATATTTGTCTTAACCGTCTTGAGAAGAGACTTAATTTTTCGTACTGTACTCTCCTCCTTTGACCAGAACAAAGTGGGTCTCATTCATGAATCTATCTTCTAATCATTACAGCCCCCAGTGCCTAAATCTGGTCAAATGGGCTTTACATGTGTCAGTGAGATACTTCCCCCCCCCTCTTACCCTCCCCAGTGTGGGAATGATGATGACAGTCATAAAGGGGGCAACTAAAAGCAGCAATTACTGAAATATAATGTCTCGTGGATATGTTCCCTTTCTCAAAACGTGTCTTTTGATGCACTGGGCAAAGTGAGGTCTGTGATAGACGAATTAAAGGGACTGTAGTAACTAGCTCAGACGGTATAAATGTTATCTTTTAAGATCCTGTTATCCGAAACCATAAAAAAAAACACGGTACAACAACTTCTCAGTATTAATGAACAATTTATGTCATATTATGTTCATTAGGAAAAAATGTGCCGTGTGTTTTCACCCTATTGCAGCAACACTGAGCTCTGCACTGGGCTGTACAATTTTGATTGATAAATGAAGTCCACTTCATATTGGATTGAATCTTGAAGTGTCCAAATCAATATTTTGTTATGGGTTTGAGTCACAGTATACATATATAAATTAAAACAAAATGATGATGATGAATTAATTTCAGCAAAAATGGAAAATCTAAATCAGGAACAATTTAAGGTTGAACTCTCACCACTCATGTAGGTCTATGGAATGTTTTCAGAAAGAAAGTGATTGGTTATGTTGGACAAAGTATTGTTCTTATATTCTGTGATGTCTCATGTAGATCCAGGGGTCCTCTGGATGAGGCTTGAATTCCAGTATAAGTTACCATATTTTCATCTGCTGGAAGAGAGTTAACTGGGCTCATTTGCCATGGATAAAATCATGGGTTGGACCTAAAGTTACCTCACCAACCCATTTATCATGCCTCTCATCCACATGTGTCGACTTAGTGTAACAAAGTGAGTCTGAGTTTTAGTCTGCCAATGATACCAGGACGGACAACAAATTAAAAAGTTCTCATTCTGCTCATGAGAATCCATCTACTGGTGGCTCTTTGGGAGATCATGGCTTTCAACCAGTACTTGGAAAGCAATAAATACATGCACGCTACTGTGAGAATACAAATAGTGAAACTGAGTCCTGTGAACAACTCTGCTGCTAGTCTCCCCACATGTTGCAGAGAGAGGGGTCTTTCTGGGACACTGACACCGGATCCCATGCCTCGTCCCTGGGATGGGGATCAGGGCCGGCAGGGGGGCACAGGGGCTTGGGGGGTCGTGGAGTAGGAGGGAAAGGCAGAGCAGGGGGCAGAAAATGAATTGTTCACGGGTGCTTGGGAAGATGAGGAATATGAGGGGGTATTACTGCCTGGCACAGCAGATGGACAGCAGATGACTTTTGTTCTTGCAGATACTCCAGCACTCCGCAGGGGAAGGAGGAGACAGGAGGGGTTGTTCTTTTTCCTCACTGTGGACCATACATGTTCATCAAATCCATTTTTGTCCAATGTTTTCCGGCCGTGAGGGTAGTTTATCAATACATAAACTTCAACCTTTAAAAAATCAGCAGGAATCTTAGCAAATGTAGACCAATTTTCTCCGAACAAATACTTGTCAGACCAGTCTGCTAACATCTAAAAACAGGGGTCCAACTTCACTCCCAAGTGTGTCGCTGTACAGAAAGTGAACTGCTCCCACTCTGCCCCCTAATGATGAAAATTAAAACTCTGGTCCTCCCACGTGCTGCACCTTTGCAAGCTTGCAATGCCACCCTGTGGCGTCAATAAAAATCTGTCCCTATTTCCATCCCTTTTTGTCTCTTGCATGCCTCAAGAGTTGACACAATACCCCCCCTTTTTCCCTACTCTTTGTATCAATGTCATATAATGTGGGCAACATCTCTTAGAACATCATCTCTATCCTTCTCTGACGCAACTCCTGCCACATATATCTACAACCAAATGTATCATGCTAAAAATATTAGTTTATGATAATACAAACATATGACAATGTCATGACAGTGAAAATAACAAACTTCATATACATGAATTATATAGACGTATCCCTACACTCAATGTTTACTGAAAATGTTAATGTTAATAATATACAATTTCTACTTCTTATGATGCTGGTTATACAACGAAACATAGCCAGTGCATCCATAAAATAAAATCCCTTTTTCTTAAGACTTTCATATATTTAAATACAATGCTTTTCATATTTATTCATGTTGCACTGTAATAGCTGAGGGAAATTAAAACAAGAAAGGAAAAGCATAGCATATAAGACCTCAGGTCTTAGGACAGTATGATAGTATGTCCTGTGTTGCTGTTATCAGCACTGCTATTAAACTTTAAAAACAACCAATGAATTATAACACAGTAAATACTCTAGTGTGTAAATGTCTGCTTGAATGCACCATTGTTGTTTAAGGTGTACTCTGTCTTTTAACAACCAAGCATGATCCAAGTGGAGATGACAAATAAAATGTAGCTGACGGTCAACTATAACAACCATCTTCACAGACTGAATAGGAGGACCAACATAAGGCCCAAGATGAGAGGGACTGCGAGCAGGAAGCTGAGGTATTATGCTGCCCTCTGCTGGGAAGCATAATTAAGAAAGTCACGCATGCAATCATTCTATGTGTATTTTAACCTTTGTGATATGTGAACTTTATGCCCCATGCAGTCTACTGACATTTTGAATGTCTCAAATGTGGACATAGTATTGACAGTTGTGTAAATGTCTGCAAACCTGGCACTTGCTGCACGGAGCTGTGGGGATTAAGTACAGATAGTCTCCACTGTTTGGTAATCTGTGTGTGGGCGTGTGTGTGTGTGTGTGTGTGTGTGTGTGTGAGCAGATAAGAAAACTTGAATGTATCAATATCAACAATCCTCAATGAAGCCATGTCTGAGACCAAGATCGAGGCAACAAAGTGAAAAGTTAGTCATCTCTGAGCGCTACAGACACTTTTAGGGCATTATGGGAATTATGGGGCATTATGGGAATTATTAACAGGAAATACTGTCTGTCAGGCAGCACTGGAGACAGCTATACAAAGACTCACATCTCTGGTTACCTACATCACAAGATACAATTGGGAAACAAAAGGTAGAAGATTAAATAGGATATTCTTCATTGTGAATTTTTTAGTTGCACCATGATAATAAAACAGATCCATTCAGGGATAAGAATGAACAGTATCAGACGACAGTATGGGAGAAGGAAACATAACAAAACACCAATGCTCAGTGGCGAGTGGATCTAGAATTAGCCCACAGCAACCCCATACATGATCCCCACCCACCTGCACGCCACGAAGGCCTGTTGGGGAACCTGAACCAAAAACATTGCTAAAAATGTAAGGACCCCCAAAAAAGGCGATGCAGTGTTCCCACCTCTGTTGTGTATTGATGTGACCTTCTCAGACCGATCATCACAAGGAGTTGTCATGGATACTGATTCCGTGGGAGAGGAACTGCCTGCCATCTCCACTACATGGATGACATTAAGCTGTATGCCAGAAAAGAGCAACACATTAACTCAAAGCAACAACATCAAAATATAATTCAGACTGAATGCAGGTAGTTGGATGGACTCAAGGGGCGGAAGATGATCAGAACCAAGGGGGGTTCACAACCACCAGACAATATTGCAGATGCTCAGGGGAGCTATAAATGATACAGGATTCCAAACATTGATAGACATCATGACGACACTGCAAGGAATTTATGTTCGACTAAACTTGTACACTGAGTATGACAGGTTGTGAAAGTTGGCTGAATGGCAGGGGAGAGATTCATCACAAGTCCAGAAGCCTGAAGAGTCGCTGCCCAGTCAGAATCACCAAGTTCCAATAAAATGTCCCAAGACGATGAACTACTAAGGGAAAACAGAGGAGGAAGATGAGCCATTATGGCATTGACAAGCCCCTACACCAGGGGCGTCAAACATGCGGGTGGTTTAATCCAGCCCGTGAGATTCTGTTTTTGAAGAATGTCAGAAACAACTGTTATTATGCCATTTTTCCCATCTGGCCCACTTGAGAATAGCTTTTCCACCATGTGGCCCCTGACCGAAATTGAGTTTGACACCCCTGCCCTACACAGTACGTACCAGTGACGGATAAAAGAAATGGCTAATACCAATAGTCTAAATAGTGTTTGGGGAAATACTGGCTGATGCATAGACATGCTGATCATGGCAGTTTAAGGACTTAAATATAATGTATAATTTCCCACATACCTATGGGAAATACATTTAAAAACAACAACAACATTAAAACACATATTCCATATTAATATGGGAAATAAAGGAAAACACAAAAAATTAGAAACCAAAAAGAAGTGCATGCAGAAGATTTACAAAAATCCAAAGTGAAGCCGCCCAGGTGCAGCAAGCTGTTTTTATCAATCTAATTGGATGGATGGAGGGAAGGTTGTCCCTTCTGTCTGAACCAGATAGTGATGGAGATGCAGAGAATTATTGCGGTGTCCAACTGAGCCCAAAGGTACTAAGGCAGGTTGACCTAGGTTGACAAAGGCAGGTTGACCTAGGCTGACAAAGGAAACAACTTAAACGAAATATAATCATGCAGGGCTTACTCTCAACAATGGTGAATTCTTAGGTAGTCAAAGGTTGAGAGTTTTCCTTCAAAACATTCAGATCGGAAGAGCACAC
>CAAKHD010007233.1:0-12933 GCA_901007705.1 Fistularia tabacaria
GAGCTGGAGATGTTCCAGCTGCAAAGGGTGGATCCACGTCATATTGAAGCCTCTGGATCAGGAATGGACGTCACTGAAGTTCATCTGCCAGTCAAGGCAGGTGAGCGGATACTTTTGGCCATCGAGTGAATTTCCTGGAGCAGAGAGCAAATGTGTTTGCACTTCGACTTGTGGAAGATGAACAACTCAGCTCTCTCACATTCATATTTGTTAGCTTGGACAAGTCTGCTCGGACATGAGCGGAGATCGGGGATTGACTCAGAGTTGGGAATCAACTCCACAACAATTCTGGAAGTTGAATCCCAACACATTTCGTGAATGCCCAGCATCGGCCTGAAAGCCTGCATTTTACAGGGACTTGGGATCTTTGGGATCTTTGAGATCTTTGGAAACCGTGTTCCAATGTGGACTGACGTGTGTTCATTGTCTTCATGCGCACCTGTCAGGTGAGAGCTTTGACCGCCAGGCCAGTTTTCGTAGATCCACCTCCAACACGAAGTCACTGCCTCGGCGACCCCATAACCTGACCCGCCGCAGGACCGTCGCCGGGATCCCCGATGATGTCGGCCAGAAGCCAGGTATCAGGCCCGCCTTTCGTATTCCTGAATATCCGTCAGCGTGTCCGTCCTTGAGTGTTTCTGAACCCTTCGCTCCGTCCAGACTCGTCCACGGACTCTCCGGTGCTCCTCCCGGGTCGCTTCTCCACCGTCGGCCGCCCCTCGTCCTGCGGTCCGGCGACGGAGGAGCTCGCGGACGTCGGGCAGAAGGTCCAGGCGTCGGCACGGAGGATCAGGGCCCCGCGAGGAGACGGCGTGTCCAGCCTCATGGCCTCCCTGACCTCCTCGCCGCCGCAGGCGAGAAGCCTCCCCCGCCTCGCCAGCGACGCCTCCCCGGCCTCGGGCTGCAGCTGGAGCGCCGACCCGTGCAGGACGTCCGGCGCCGCCTCCCCCTTCCAACAGGTCAGCTGGGATCAAGCCTGTCACATGTTGCCGTATGAGATCCGCTGAGATCCTGCTCTTGATCATTTTAGAAGTGATTATAGGATTATCTCATGATCGCCTTTGGAATTCGAAAAGGTCTCGTCTCTCCTTGTTCTTAAATTCCTCATTTTTCCACTTCGCTATTAAATATCCAGTTTTTCCACATTCACTTTGATATCAGGTGTTTTTATGTTTTTGTTCAAGTTAAATTTTCCAGACATGAAGATGTGGAGGTTCCCTTTGGGAGTGACCAGGATGGAGAGGATCAGGAATGACATGCTAGATGTTTTGGAAAGAAGGCCAGAGATGGTTGGGTCATGGACAGAGGAGGGAGAGTGAAGATATTGGAATTGGCGGTCTAGATGAAGACCAGAGAGAAGACGTATGGAGGTAGTGAGAGAGGAGATGAAGAGAGGAGGATCCAGAGAAGAGGCTTAGATGGAGAAGGTGGGTTGGCTGTGGAGACCCTGAAGGGAAAAGACCACAAGAAGAGAAGAAGAAGAAGAAGAAGAAGAAGAAGAAGAAGAAGAAGAAGAAGAAGAAGAAGAAGAAGAAGAAGAAGAAGAAGAAGAAGAAGAAGGAGAAGAAGAAGAAGAAGAAGTTCAAGTTAAATTCTTACCTGCACTCGTCCTCATGTGACCCATCATGTCTGTTTGTAATGTTCAGCCTCTCTTTTCGTTGTTCAGTGTCGTCTTCTATAATCCGTTTCTTGCTTCTCATGTTCTCTGATTTTGTCGGTTTGAATTGACTTTTTTTAATGTCTATATATTTGAAATCCTTTTTTGTTTTGTTTTGCTCCTTAATTATTCTTCTCGTCATGATGTATATGTAGAATAACTATCATGATATGAAATGTTTTCCTCCACAAGGTGCAAGGTTTCCCCGGCCCCATGCGTCCCCCCGCCTCTCCGCCCTGCAGCCCCGGCGGCGCCCGACAGTTCGGCCGCTCTTACTTGAGCGATCCGTCCCCGGACGAGGACGTCCTCTCCGAGGGCTCCGCCCTGTCCCTGAGCTCCGACCGCTGCCTCTCCTCCTCCTCCTCCGTCGCCGTGTCTCAGTACAGCTACCGTCCTCTGGAGGACCGGAGCAGCGAGCGAGGTTCCTCTGAAACGGGCTCCGTCGCGGGGGAGAGTTGGAGCTTTCAGACGGAGGCGGAGTGGAACCGCGCCGACCCGGAGACCGGCTCTGTTTGTGGAGAGGCTGCGAACTGCGATCCCTCCATCTCCTCCGGTTGCTCCTCTCCTTCTCACCCGGAATACTTGTCTTCCTCCCTTGAGAGGAGGAGGTCCAGTTCCTCCTTCTCCAACAGTATCTTCCTCCGCAAGTCCAAGCGTCCGCCCCCTCCGCCCAAGCGGACGGATTCCCTGAAGCACCGCCTGGGACGCGGCAAGTCGTCCCGGTCCTCCTGCGGCCCTCGCCTGGTGTGCAGCACCCTGCGGGACCCCTGCCGCTCGCCCGAAACCTTCCACGACCCGTGGGTTCCCAGGAGGCGGCAGAGTGGGATCGCCCGCGGCACCGTCATGACTTTCGAACCGCCGAGCCGCTCGGACCGCCTCCCTCCCGGATCCCCGTGCTCGGAGGAGGAGGGGTTCCGCTCCGGCCCCGGCGCCGCCTCCGCGGTGCCCTTGCAGCGCCTCGCCTCCCCGTCCAGCGGTTACTCGTCCCAGTCCAACACCCCGACCCCGGGGACGCCCATCTCCTCCCCGCTCAGCCCCTCTTCGCCCGGATCCTTCCCGCTGCCCCGGACGGCTCCGGCGTCCCCCTCCTCCCCGTCCTTCCCCCGCCGCCCCCTCGCCAACGCCTCGCCCGGGACCGGCTGTCCGGGTGACAAGGGGTCCAAGCCGCCAGTACCGGAGAGGAAGTCCTCCCTGTTCTCGTCCCTCTCCTCCTCTTTTTCCTCCACCTCTTCTCTCTCGTCCTGCGCCTCCTCAGACTCCGCCGCCAAGCATCCTCCTCTTCCTCTTCTTCTTCCTCCCGCTCCGCCTCCTCCTGCCTCCCAGTCCAGGCTTCCCGCTCCGCCGCCTCTCAACAAGATCTATCCCGATCCTGTTTCCCCGCCGTCGTCTCTTCCTCCTCCTCCTCCTCCTCCACCTCTTCCCCCTTCATTTCATCCCTCTCCTCCTCCTCCTCTTCCGTCCTCCTCCAGGCCTCCTCCTCCTTCTTATTCGCATGCGGTCAGACGTTCTACCCATCACGTATCCAACCTTCCGCCTCCCTCAACATCTCCACCTCCCCTTCCTCCTCCTCCACCTCCTCCTCCTCCGCTATTCTTTTCCCCGTCGGAGCTTTTGGAATTACCCATCGCCGACCTTCCTCCTCCGCCGCCTCCTCCGCACAAACCCTCGTCCCCGACCGCTTTCTGGAAATCCGCAAACGGCCGAGTTAAAGTTTCGACGCCCGCCTCCCCCCTCATCACCGCGCAGGCTTTACAAGCCGTCAAGCTTCGCTCCATTCATGGTTTTAAAGTCGCGCTGCACGACACGGTTGCTGACGCTCCGGCTGAAGCAGCACTCGGAAGCCAGGATGACGCGCCGTCAGCTAATCATGCTAATAGACACCAACTGAATGCCGATGGCAAAGCAGAGGCTACTTCATCTGAGGCTGTTTCGCCAAGTTCTGCCCGTTATTTGGGTTGCAAAGAAGTGAACTTACCATTAAAGACTATTCAGAACCATCTTTGCACGGATGATACCACGCACCCTCCGCCAGAGTCGGATCAGAGCTACCGCAGGCTAGCACAGCACGATGCGAGGATTTCTGAATCTCATCCCCTGAGCCTCTGCCAAGAGTCGAATCCCGGTGACAGAGCTGGAGTCACCGGGTGCAACAACTCAGACGGAGAGGTCTTGGAGGAATCTGTAGCACAATCAAATCATCCAGAATGCAGCCTCGGCGGTCCTCTGGTCAGAACGTCGAAGTGTGCAGATAAAGCCCCGACGGACACGACGCCCCGACGCCCGCCTTCAAAACAACATCGTGACATGGACGCATTCATCGCGGATGCTAAGCTGAATGAGCACAGGTGCAGAGAAACGAAAGGCGACTCTGAATCCGACTGGCTGACCCTTCAGGGAACGAAACAAGATCGCAACGCAGAACTCGCACGGGACGAAGGCCGAGAGGAAAATGACAAGATTTCCTCCAGTGTTCAGAATCATCGGCGAGTCGACTCTTCGATGATCTGTGATTTAAAAAGACGCGATAGAGACGCTGAGACAAGGAGGCGGCTCTCCCCGGAGAAGCCCGCCCTGCCAAAGAAGCCTGATCTTAATGCGTTAGGTCTCGCCGCATCTCCCGTGGCCACACAAGAAGGTAATAAGTGGGAGGGGCTTAAATCGATCACTGTTCTTCCTCCTTGGACCATCAGCCAATCAGAGCAGACTACAAACCCTTCACGTACACCTGTACTCGCACTGGAGGACACGTCATGCGACGCTGCGGAGACGTCGGCGACGGCTTTACCCACCTGCTCGGTGAACGACAGCATCACGCTTATCGACTGTCCTCAAAGGAGGAAACCGCCGATATTACACAAGAAGCCAGACGTGTCTTCAAGAACACAACTCAACCTACAATCTTCAGGAAATGCAGGAGAGACCGGCACAGGCACCGTGGACTCCCTTCCCTTCACCGATACGTCATTGGGTCAGAGCACCCGGGTGGCGTCCGGTCTGTCCGAGGCCAGTGGTGCCTCCTGGGTGATGGACACAGCAGAAGCCCTGGGCACCACGGGTTACCCCGCCGCTCTCACTGTCAACCCCGCTGGCTCAATATATTGCGGTACCTCTGAAATGTTCGGGACTACGGGGTTCAGTGAGACCTGTCACAAAGACACATTGAACGCTGTCAATGAGGCACTGGCAAGTTTGGACACCTCTGTTTCAGGAATATCTTGTACCCTGGAGACCGGTTGCACCTCTGTAGCATTGGAAAGCATGTTCAGAACCCTGTCCGACGAGTCCACCGGTAATTTGGCGAACTGCAGAAGCGGTGGAACCTTTCAAATTGTTGACTTCAATGAGAGCTTTGCCGCCCAGGAAGGTACGGGTACTTCGGTGAGTCAGGGTAAAGCAGGGATACGTGGAGCAAGTAGCACCTCCAGGGCAATAGATGTCACAAGGGCTAAAAGTCCAATAAATGAGACCACTGGTAACTCAGGAAGCTGTGATGCCGTCAAACGTTTACAGACAAAGAGGTTCAGTGAGCTGCCACGTTCTTCAGACTTGAAGGGCACAAAGAACATGAATAGGAGTAGAAGGTCGCCTTCAGAAACGTCTCGCACCGCTTCCGGGGACTCCGTGTTGGTAGCCTCTTCCGCCCGAGCAAAGGCTGTCCACACTGAACCCAACTATCCAGGGAGAAGGCTCGATCGAGAACAGACAAAACTTCACAAGAGGATGGCTCGGCCATCACTGGGTGAGGAGGAAGAGGACCACTCGGGGAGAAGTAACGATGAGGTTGAAGTCACGATGAAGCTGACCTCAGCTCCTAAGAAGAAGGACAAACCAAGGAGGAAGAGGAATAGGAGAGCAGGCTGGCATCTGAGGAGGCAGTTGATGTCCTCAACTTCAGTGCCCTCTCCTTATTCATCCTCATCTTCATCGTCCTCTTCGTCCTCATCCTCCTCATCGTCCTCGTCCTCCTCTGGAGATGAGCAAGACATTGAGACTCATAAGACCAGGTTCCTGAGGGAGAGGGCCATGAGAATATGTGGCCAAGATGATCCTCTGGCTGGATGGAACGGTGGCTCACTCAGCGGTGAAGTGTCAGCCAACGGCACACGGGAGGAGCTGTTTCTTCCAGATCTTCAGATCCTGGAGGAAGAGGAGGAGGATGGACGCGACAGGCGAGCGAACAAAAAGGAGGAGGCGGGACCTTCAAACAGTTGAGTCACACTCCGTTCTTTAGCGCATTGCAGATTCCACTTCGCTGTTTTCAATGTTGGTCACTAAAGAAAGGTGGAAGGAAACTTCATCCCTGCTCTGTCCATCCAGCAGATGTGTTTGTCAGCATCTCAGCAGATCAGATGTTTGTCCCCGGTCAACCACGGAGCACCGACGACCTGTTTGCCGTCATCCACAGGTATGAACGCCGACACCTCGTACACTCTCAGCGCTCACGAGTCGTTGACCGTGTTCTGACATGTGTGTTCAATCACCCCCTGCCTCTGTGGAGCAGTGCAGTCTGGGAGGGCACAGCATGAGTGCCCTGCAGGTAAACTCTGAGCCGCAGTAGATGGAGTTTAGCTCACAATCCCGGATGTGTTTAGCATAACAAACCCCACGTTCCTTCGATTCCTTCCCCGTTCCTTTCCTGTCAAGTGATGGGAAAGGAACAAACCCGTCTTTGTGTCCAGCACAGTGGTATCCTTTCGCAGAATGTGACTTACGTCTACCTTTTAAAAAATACACTTTGAATCTCCCAAATGGCTTCGTTGCGGCCCGTCCTTTATTTCATTTTCCTTTTTTTGTCGTCGTTTGTTTTTCAGGTTAACCGTTAGCCCGTGTAGCCCTTTAGATGGGTTAGCCTGAAAAAAAGAATGACGTTTTTTTTTTTTTTTTTTTACACATCTCTTACTAATGGAGGTTTTTTTTTTCTGAAAGATGCTTTACAAGTGACCTGCAACATTTCTGAAATAACCACGTGTTCTCTTGACCTGTTCGTCGGAGAGTCTCTGGAGCGTAGAACAGAGGAGAATAGAAGTCAACAGAATTAGCCTTTAATTGTCTCGCCGTGGGGAAATTTCAATAACAGCCAACTTCTACACCCATGGAACAATTGTCTTAAGACGTTTACATCATTCCAGACTCCCAACCTCTTGTCCCAGCACCAGGGACTCTCTGCAGTGGTACATACCTACCCTCCGAAAGAAAACCTCTCCGACCTGAAAGTCCTGTTACCCTTGATGTCAATCATTCTAACTGGCTCAAAAATATTCATGAGCCAGAGAGTCGATTAAAGTGGTCGAAGGCAGGCTTTGAGCGGGAGATCCTGATCACGGAGCTCCGACAATATGCAACGTGTCCTCGGCTTGGTTGTTGTTGCGTTACGGATTCGAAATGTGATTTAAAGAAGCCGAGTGAAAACTTCTCCAAGGTTCACATTACAGCGGCCCCTCAAGATACCAATCACTTTAGATACGAATTTTTCAAGATTTGCAACGCAATTCCAGCTACTTTTATCTTTGAAATCTGAGAAAAATGTCATGATACGAATACGAGAGCGAGAAAATCCAAACTGTAAAGTGTGAAAACGAGCTCCCAGGGCTCCAACACTTCTGAGCCGGCGCTGCTGGCCGCTCTCACCTTGAAGAACACCTGGAAGCTTCCGGCTTCCCCGGGCCAGCTCCTCCGGGTCGATGGTGCAGAACACACCTCTGCTGCGGTGGTCATGTCTCCGGTCTGGCATCTTCTCATGTCTTTGTGCTTATTGTGTGTATCTTTATGAATATTCATCATGTTCAATCAAGATATGTAAAAAAAATGCGAAGCCACTTCTGGAACAAATTAAATGGACGGGTGACGGAGGGATGATGGAAGTGAGTCCGTTCTTTTCTGCGTCTGCAGGTCAAAGCGAAAGATGTTGGGCCGAAGGAATTCAGAGGCGGAAAAGCCCGGCGTCCCCTTGCCCTCGCGAAGCCTCCCGGCGTCCCGGCGTCCCGGACGCTCGGCGCAGCCTGCGAGCCTCAGGAGGCCGGGCCGGAGCGAGAGCTTCAAGGCTCTGCTGCTGAGGAAGGGGAGTGGCTCCGACTCCTTCTCCAAAACGTCGGCCGTGGAGCGGCTTCGCGTCATCCCTCCGCAGGACCTCCGGCGGGAACAAACCGCCGTCGGTAGCGGCTCCCTCGCCTTCGCCGGCCCGTGCTCCCCGCTCGCCCCCCGGCTCCCCGCCGGCTCCTCGTGCCCTGAAGCTCCCGTGTCGCCGGACGTCTCGCTGGTGTTCCAGTGGAGGCGGAAAGGTGCGTCGGCCCACCGGCTCCTCCTCCTGCTCTCCTCTTCCTCCTCCTCCTCCGTTCGACATCGACCCCACACTCCGCCGTGCTCCGCCAGCCGACGCTTCGCTCGCTGCCGCCTCTTCGCCGCTCCCCTCACTGCCATCTCTGAGGGAGACGGCGATGAGGAGGAGGAGGAAGAAGAGGAGAACGATGAGGTGTTCGCTGAGCCGCCTGGAGATCTGAAGAAGATTCTGGTTGAGATGTAGCGGTGGATGACCTGAGGCTTGGGATCCTCGGACGTTATCCGAGGTCCTCCGCCTTGTGAACCTGAACTGATCCTCCACGTCCGGAGGCTCGTAGCAAAGCTTGCTCGTAAACTTCCCCGTAAATGTCCTTCGAACGCCGCGGGGATTTTCTCCAAAGTCCTCTTTTGAATTGATTTCCTTTTAGGCGACGTGAAAAGGCTCTCTTTAAGACTTTTTACTGCGGACAAGCAACTTTTGATTGTTTTGGATCGTCAAACAAGTTCAGTCTTTGTAGAGTAAGAGTTTCCTTCATACGAGGCGACACATGTGACTAAATACACAACATGTTGAAAGAAGACTTCTGTCTTCTGTGTCATGAAAAGCTTCATGAAAACAAAATATTTGTGATGTTTCTGTAAATATTCTGCCTCGCCGTCACGTCACGCTGCTGCTGTCCCGCAGGGTCAGCACTTCTTACCTTTTCAGTTCAGCATCCATCTTCTTCGACCCTGAAATCCGTTATTCCTTCCAGTAGCAGTTAGAAAAGTAACCTGAAGAAACTGTAGGGACTTTAGAAACATAATCACCTTCTTGAATGTAACCGACTGTTTAACGGCCGGATTAGCTAAACGCGACTAATCTGAATAAGCGATTGCATGTTTGAAGAAACAAAGATGGAAGAAATGTGACCAAGTAGAAAAATGGAAGCAATAAAGAATAAAACAAATTCCGAAGAATGTAATTGGTTTTTCTGTGTGTTTAAAAGGGGAAAAAAAATAGACTCAGGATCGCGCAGGAGGTGAATGAAGGGTGAAAATCCAGGCGTGTTTCCTCGCAGCAGCTCAGGATCAGCCTCAAAGAAACTGTCCGCAGATGCTCAGTGACGGATCAGCGGTAGACGGGTAGATCCCGGGTTTGGACCTTTCTGCTCGCAGTTTGCATGTCCCCCCCGTGTCTGCGTGGGTTTCTCCGGTTTCCTCCCACCGTCCAAAACCAGGCAGCGGGTTAACCGGAAAAAAAAAGGGGGAAAATTAACCCGAATGAGTGAGCGAATGTCTGCTTATTATCCTCCCGCCTGTGAGCTGGATTCATCAAATTCAGCTCTTTTTCTCCGCATGTACCAGAACTACAGAAGAATGGAGAAGAACTTTCTCACTCCCCCACGGTGACATGAAATTAACAAAATAATAATAGAGTGCACATCCATAAACTGTGAAGTATAAAGTGCCTGCAGGTACAATCTACTGGTAGACTGATGCATAAAAAGTGAACTAACTTCCAGTTGAAATCCATTCCCGATGTAGCTCGGATGGTAATTGTATTTTGTTCATTTCCTTGTGCGTTTTATGAATTCATTGTTTTAGCCTCTCGCGGCCCAGGCTCGCTCCCTGCACGGCCATCTTGCACCGTGTCCGGGTTCGTGGACCGTTCACTTCCCCTGAGTGACATTGAGTCGATGTCGACCGTGGATATTTGTTTGACGTTCGTCGAGCCGCGGCGAAAACAACCCGCATTGGAGTGACTTTGTGTTTAATGTTGGTCTTAGCATGTGGCGCACAAGCTAGCTAGAGCCCCAGTAGGGTGCGCCCGACAGGCTAGTTAGCGCCGCTAACAGCCGTTGCAGCGATTTTACCGACACAGATCTTAATGTGTGTCAGTGTTACAATTGTTGTGATTTGAATGAGGTTCATTCACAGCGATGTGTGCGTTTCATGCGATGATGATCCTGCATTCGTGTCTCAACTTACCCAGCCGGCCACGTCAGGTGGGGAAGTAGCAGCAGGGGGCTGCAGATGTCTGGCCGCCGCCTGCCTGCAATCTCAGGTACTTGAACGTTAGCGGCGGAGCTAACGCCAGGGACTCCGATTCAACCCTATCACAGCCTCCTATTAACTCTGACCGTGTGGAAAAGGGCATCGTTGAAAGGAGAGAAATAGCGGCTGGAGGCGTTTAAAGCGCTGTGCACGGTATCAAGGGAGATAGGTTTGTGTGAGTGGTTGGACTCTGCTGGTCCAGGGTTTCAGCATGGAAGTGGCCAAAGCAGAGCATCGCTCCTCTCACTCATCAGGAACCACTTGGAGAGAGAGGAATTTGAGGGGACTGGAGGACCAAGGTATGGCTGATCTCCTCAGTTTGATGGCTAGGAGGAGGATCTGCAGACTGCGAGTGTATTGACGAGTACGTTTCAGAGACTCCTGGGCGGGTCAACGCAGCCCAGACCCAAGTGGAGGGGCAAGACGGCACACTAACCATCACCAGCAACGTGAATTAAGAGAGGAACAGCCAAGCACGTCAGATAGAACACGGGCCGAGCGAGAGCTTCCAGAGACGGAGATGACGGATGCTGGGATAAGAGCTACTGCTCTCGGCATACAAGTCCACAGCTACCCGGAAGGAAGGACTTGTCTTGCACCGCCAGCACTGAGACACAATCTGAGGTGCCACGAGCAGGAGGAAGATGCAACAGAGCCGGCGGATGAAGTTCAAGCCGCCAAAGAGACCCCGCGAAACAGGTCGTCCGTGCATTGGTCGCGAGGCAGAAGATGTTATTTGCCTCACGAGAATCCGAATCTGGACTGAAATCTGATCCCGATCTTGCCCAGAATGTTTCTCCACGCAGTCTTGACTGGCTCGCATAACCACGATATCACACGTGGCCTTCAGCCGTATCTTGATCTGCCGAGGGTTTGGGATGAACCGCCAAGCTGAACATGTCCTGTGAGCGTCCGCTGAGACTGAACCACAATGAGGACGAGCTGGAGGGAGAGGAAAAAACATCGGTGTAACAGAACGGTAGCAAAATACAGATGTTCTTTCAGAGCTAAAAGAGATGTAGTCTCACGTGGATCTCCTCACCTGAAAGCAGAAGTCTCAAATCAAAGAGTTGATTCAGAAACTTCGATGCCAGACGAAAGACACAAGCGAGATCATTGGAAACAAATATTGATTGATTGTAGGTAACATGAGACGGACTCTGAAGTAACGATTCTACATGAAAAATGGAGGACAGAAAGTAGAGCTTCAGAAGATATCAGTGGAGTATGGAGGCAGACGGTACCTTGGACGTCTCTGCGGCCAGTGGAGAGAGCAGGCCATGCGTCGGCTGGATCAAAGTCTCCTTGGCGTTGGCGAGTTGGCGGCAGAGGTTATTGTTCCGACGCTTGCCGTGACGGCCGCTCGCCGATCCCGACCCGTCATCGCTTCCGGTGTGAAAGGTCCCATCCTGGACGCCGAGCTAAACCAGCCTAGCGCCGCCGACAGACACCAGCTGATGGAGAGAGTGATCCCGGCTTTCCAGGAGGCTGATGAAAGCGCACTTGAAGCCTGCGTGAAAAAGTGAGTGCCTGACAAACACTTGAGTACGCGGTTAAAACTCCAAAAGAGAGATCCCAGGAGCCAGGATCATGGCTGCCAAGGCTTGCTCCAGGTAACCGTCTGCTCACGACTGTTTTGAAGGGAGTGTGCGGTGGAGGCAGAAGACAGATCAGGTGTAAAAGGTTCAAGGTCATTTTCAGCTAAAATCCATTCCCAGTGAAAGAGCATGTTGACTGTATTTTGTTCATTTTCAGGCTTTAATTTTTACGAGCTGAGTGTCATGAAGAGACGGATGAACTGTCAGTCCACGGGTTTTTGCCTCTTTTCAAGCTGAAGGTTCACTCGTTACATGGCGAGCTCGGAGACGCCGACATCGTGTCCGTGTTTGTTCAGTCCCCTTTTTCACGGACTCACTTACACATTCACTTCATGCAAAGATACACTGTAAAAAAAAAACAACAACTTGTCGTTGCAACGGCACTTTGACACTGATACCACTTTTCTTTTTTCTTGCAAATGCACCTCAGCACTACCGTCACTTTAGAAACGAATCAAAAGGAACCTGCACCTTAACCAGAGCGACCTCAGCATCATTCGCCATCGTTTTCCGAGACAAGTTATTTCTCATCTTTGGTACTTCTGCACCGTGAGCCTGAGACTAACGCCATTTCAATGATCTATGTGTGAACCTCCGGCGGGAACCACGGCAACGGTGACTTTGACTTCAACTTGAGGTTTTGGCTGAAGTTGACTGTGTATATTTTGATGTTCGTAGCGGAAAGCTGATTCTGTGACGAAGATATCAGCACCTGGGATGGACTCCAGCATCCCCCACTACCCTGATGGGATGAGCCGTGGATGATGGATGGATGGACAGACGGATGGATGGATCATGGATGGACGGATGGATGGAAGGATGGACAGATGATGGATGATGGACGGACGGACGGACGGATGGACGGATGGATAGATGGACAGATGGACGGATGGATGGATGGACAGTTGGATCATGGATGGATGATGGATGGATGGATGGATGGATGGATGGATGGATGGATGGATGGATGGATGATGGATGGATGGATGGATGAATGGATGATGGATGATGGATGGATGGAAGGATGGATGGATGGATGGATGGATGGATGGATGGATGAATGGATGATGGATGATGGATGGATGGATGGATGAATGGATGATGGATGATGGACGGACGGACAGACGAATGGATGGATGGATAGATGGACAGATGGACGGATGGATGGATGGACAGTTGGATCATGGATGGATGGATGGATGGATGGATGGATGGATGGATGGATGGATGGATGGATGGATGGAAGGATGGATGGATGGATGCATGATGGATGGATGGATGGATGGATGGATGGATGGATGCTTGATGGATGGTGGATGGTGGAGGGATGGATGGATGGTGGAGGATGGAGGGATCGTAGATGCT
>CAAKHD010007235.1:0-12240 GCA_901007705.1 Fistularia tabacaria
TTGTATCATTGTATATAATAATAACATAACAACAGTCTATTGGCGACATACATACAAATTAAAAATGCATGATAAACAAAAACTCAGGTTCCAGGGGGTTAAAAAATAAAGCTATTAATGACATAAACAATTGAACACGGGTTCTACGAGTCGCAGTAAAAGTGAACTCCTACCCCAGCCAGGAGCTCTGCTCGCTGATGTTCTCCCCCTGACTTTGCAGCAACGTGGAGCAGATGTCATACTGGCTCTCCAGCAGCAGGAGCGAGTCCAGATTGCAGCAGAGCACACTGAGCAGCCTGCGGTCACACACACACACACACACACACACACACACACACGCACACGCACACACGCACACACACACACACACACACACACACACACACACACACACACACGTAAGCAGAGTAATACTCACAAGAGGGCTGGCGTCGTGAGATATTTTCCGATCAATTCGGGCTCAGAGGTCCTCGTGTGAGAGAGTGCGATCGTTTAAGTCGGGGATCTCGCCGGTCTGTTGTCTTTCTCAAAGCCTGCTGGTTCTTCTTCGTCTTCAGCGGGCTCGTTCTTGGAAGAACTCGGAGAACCTTCCGAGGAACGAGGCTGTTTCTTGGTGCAACGTGGAACCAGGCACCAAGGACCATGTCTCCGACTCTAAGGCAGGGTCCTCTTACGGTTCCATAGGAACTCGGAGGTGCTTGGTGATTGGTGGAACCCACAACCTCAACCCACTAGCTGATACTTCTTGTGGACTGCTGTGCGCCATTTTAAAAAATCTATCCCGGGCACTTCTCAGACGTTTTCTTGGGACAAAACGGACAGAAGCAGTGAGAGATGGAGCGACAGAAGAGGTCCAAGCTCTTCTGGCCTGCTACACCTCTGAGGGGTTTCCAGGGCTCGAAGAGGAACATCAGCATTTTGGCTAAAACGAAGCCTGAAGTTAGCTAACAGTGGGGTTCTTCAGCCCAAGGAGAAGATAAAAACACCCCGACCATCTGACAGTCTATGATTAATTAATCCATGAACGCTGTGGCAGCTTCCACTTCCATGTCGTCCACATCGTCTTCCTCTGCTTCTTCTTCTTCTTCGGTGGTTTGTTTTTGAGCGTGGAGCTGAAGGTGCGTGTTGCAAGCACCGCCTGTGGGAATGCTCAGCTAAAAGGTCCTCCTGGAGGTGGCTAGCTCCAGGGGGACCAAGCTCCACCAAGCTCGAGCTGGACACTTCTGGGTTCCTGGAACTCGTGACGGAGGCTGAGGGTGGCGTAGGACATCGATTGGCTTCTAAAGGCAAGAGGACCAAGTGAAGTGACCCCTTCAAACGACGACGCGGCATCAAGTCCAGCAAGTTCATCTCGAAACCTTCTGTTCTGGAGGTCTCCCTAAAATTAAGAAAAGGTCATCTTCGCTTGGCACTGAAACAGCGTCAGCCTGGGAACGCTTTTATTATGATTCACGGCCCCGTCTCTATTAACACCCCGATGATTTGACCTCCCTGGATCATAAATGCACTGCCTGGAAAATGAGTGAGCCAAATGGAGGGGAATGCTGGGGCTACTTCCATTCCAATTGTCACTTCCCGATTGCGAGTGTCCGCCGGCGTCCAGCGTCGGCGACAGGTTTGCGGTCGCGTGTGTTTTAGTGTGTGCGTGTGTGTGTGTGTGCGTGTGTGAGCTGGAGTGCCGGGCGGCCGAAGTTTGACTGGCAACTCCGTTGGACGCATCCGACAGCGGAACAGCGAGAGGCCACGGCTCTGTCAGCGTCTACAACCTTCTCTGTTTGACACCAATCGATGGACAGCTGTGCAAATCAACGGCTGTGTCAGGGCGAGTTAGATACAAACCCGATGTTCTGCTACGAGAAGGCTCCGGTGAACTGACCGACCAGGGTGACACGTTTAAGGTGCCCCTTTAGAAAATGAGCTTTTCTAGAGGTGCCTATGCACGTACCGCGCCCTCGGGAGCTCTGGGCGCCGACCCGTAGAAGGAGATCATGGATACGAGCGGACGAAATTAGCTCCGACCCCTCAGGGTGTCCGGGCTCTCCCTCTTCGATAGGGCGAGGAGCTCAGATGCTCCTCCAGCACTCAAAGCAGCCGGAGAAGGAGGCTCAGGCATCTGGTGCCTCCTGGACGCCTCCCCGGGGAGGTGTTTAAGACAAGTCCCACCAGGGGGGAAACACCCGAAGAAGACCCAGGACACGCTTGACGTCTCTGGGCTGCACAGGGAACGTCCAGGGGGTTAAGAGCTGGACCAAGTCTGGGCGTCTTCGCTTAGGCTACTGCTCGCTAAGACCAGGATAACAGGTAGAACATGGATGGATGGATGGATGGATGGATGGATGGATGGATGGATGGATGGATGGATGGATGCACTATGCACTATGCACTATGCGTTGACGTGGAGCTAAAAACGGCCCATCCAGCCCAGAATATCAGACAAACAAAGGAGGCTTTCACCTCCGGGTGAACTTTGTTGTCGTCAGGAGATGAAGACATGTGTTTCAAATCCAGCGTTTAACCCATTAATTTGAGTTTGTTCTGACGCCGGAGAAGACGCCAAAACACCAATCGCCGCTTTGAAGTCGGCAAGGCCGCGCCACAAGTTCTGCCTGTCTTGGATCTGCGTCCGTGGGATGATGAATATTTCGTCGCGTGCTCCGGAAAGCCGAACATCTGGTTTCCCGTCGAAGCAGAGAAATGGCCTATTTTCACCAGAGGGCCCAGAATGACCGCTCCGACCTTTCTGAACGACCAGCCCTCCAATCGGAAGGTTGGTGGTTTGATCCCTGGTTCCTCCGGCCTGCAACCCCGAAGCGTCATTAGGCCAGGGCGCTGACGCAGGACTGCGGGAATGAATGGGTGAATGCAATCGAGCGCGAAGCGCTTCCAAACCATTCATCCGTTCATCGTCCTCACCTCGCTCAGGGTTGCAGCCGGAGCCTAGCCCTGCTGTGATTGGGTCGGAGGTCCATCACATGGCTACATGTAGAGACATACAACCGTTCACCCTCTCATTCACTCATCTGGGCACTTTAGATCAGGGGTCCCCGAGGATCAATTTGGTTCTGGTCCGCAATGATAGCTTTTTCATTCGGCCTTCCGGAAACGACTGTTTCCGCCTTCGCCTTACTGCCGCACTTCACTCTGTCGTGCCATTTCACGAGTCAGCCACCACAAGCGAGCACTTGAAAAAAATCAACCAGAAACCAAAGTGGCCCGAGAGCCTTTTCTGAGAGAAAACAAGCAAACGATGAGACGGCAGAAGCGTCTCAGCGAAAAGAAAGACGCATTGAAGAGAAGATAAAAAGATTCATAAGCTAAGTTCATCTCAACAGGTGATACACAAGCTCCGCACCCGCTATGCACGGTGAACGGCTAGCTAATGACGCTATGAAACCCTCAAAACTGCTTGGGCACAGTCAGATGATGAATGATGTTGATTCTACCTGCTACGGAGGACATTCGCCGTGAACGTTTTGGAGAGGATGAGGTGAAAAAGCTAGCTGACCCTACATGATGGTGAATTGATATTGTGGTGCAAAATGATTGTAATTGTCTAATATAAAGTGTAGTGTTGTGTTCAGATTAAATCCTGTCGACTGACCAACGTGTTTATGATTTGAACCCCGGCGCCTCGAACCGGTCCGCGGAAACATTTTCATGCATAAAACCGGTCCCTGGTCCGAAAAAGGTTCGGTGGCGCTGCCGCAGGGTCTGCAGTGAACCTGCAGCATGTTTCCGGGAGGAAACCGGAGAACACGGAGATTCCACTCAGAGAGGCTTCCGGTCGGAATCCAACCGCGGACGTTCCGGCTGTGAGCCGGGAGCGCTGACCTCTGGAGTGGACCGAGTGGAGATCATTTAAAGGCGGAGAGCAGGACCTGTGTTGTATTCAATGAACACTCTCTTTTTTGGTGCATGGAAGAAAAAGTAAGGATCTCAAGCGCCTTTCCAATCGGCTTTGCAGCGCATTTGCTCCCTGGGGCGGCCGATCTGATCAGCATTGGCTCAATGGCGTTGGCGGTCAGCGTCGCTGCTCTCCAGTGCTAACGCTACCCAGCGCTAACCGTCGTCCGCATTCCTCCTCCCATTCAGACCTTTACGGCATTTCTCCGTCCGCGAGATGACGCCGCCGTGGCGTGAAAGTCTCGGCAAAATCCCGCATCTCCGCAGGAGCGCACACGTTCCACGAGGGCGGAACCGAGGCATCCGAACAATTCCAACGAGAGAGGAGAAAAAAAAACAAAACAGGAGGTGCCAGTTGCCATGACAACAAAGAGGCTTTTAGCACAGGAGGAGAAAGGGCCGAGCTATTAGCCCGTGGAGGTCAGGAGGTAGGAGAACGTGGTCTGGTTCTTCTGGGAAGGGCGGGTACCCTTCGGGGTGTGACAACACCATCAGCTTCAGGGGGAACACACACACACACACACACACACACACACACACACACCTTGTGGAAATGAAGTCTGGCAGCTTCTGAGGCGAGCCCTTCTCTCCGCAGCTTCAGGAACACGGTGTGGAAAAACAAACCGAGGTTCAAACCTTCACGTAGAGGATTGAAAGAAAACGCTTTTACAGAAACATTTCTTTGTTTTCCACAATCTTGGTCTAACAACTCCTGGATTTGTTTCTTTTTCCCAGCAACTTCTTACCCGACAAACTGCCTGATGTCGCCTTCGGGAACTGACATTCGAGTCCCTGCGATATCTGAGGTTGTCAAGATCAGGCGGCTGAAGTCTAAGTCTGATGGAGATGTGATGAAAAGAAGTGCGGGGCGGATGGATACCCGCTGGCTGCCGGCCCACCTGGGAAGCTTAGGAGAACCATCCTCCATCCATGAGCCTCCTCCCTGGGCTTCCTCGAGACCTCCAACCTCAGCATCCTTCCACCCACATCTTCTCGGTCCATGTCCAAACCATCTCTGATGAACTCACTCTCTTCATCCTCCTCACTCCCTCCACATCTCCATCGCTCTGCCTCCTGTCTTCTCCTGAGTGTCTCCCAAACCAAACCATAGGTGCTCTTCACCTCCACCTTCTCCACCTTCCCTGTCCTTCTGGCTCTTTAATCACCTCTGACTTTCCTCCACCCGTTCCATGCTGCATGAACTGGTGTCTCCACCTCTTCTCCACCCTCTCCGTTGCTCTGGACCGTCGACCCTCTGGACTTAAATCCTCCACCTTCTTCATCTCCACTCCCTGCAGCCTCACTGTTCCTCTCGGGTTGCTCTCGTCCTAACCTCCATCCCTCAGCTTCCCAGGTCGTACTTCAACCCCCTCTAGATGTTCCTCCAGCTGCTCCTTGTTCTCACATCACAACACGGTCTGCAACATGGTCTCCATGGAGTCCATGGAGGTTCCTGTGTGACCTCCTCTGTCAGCTTCTCGATCATCCCAGCAGACAGGAAGGGGCTCTGGGCCTCCACCTCCATTCTTCTCCTTTCCACGACCGGCCTTCACCTCTCTGGTTGCTCCTTCACCTGCTCCCTGCAGATCCCACCGTGACGGGAAATGCGGATTTCTCTCGATATATCTTTTGCAAGCCCTTGAAGGTCTTTGAGGAGAATCTTTCCTCGCGTTTCCGATCATCCGCGTGACGACCTTCGGTGAGCGACGGCTGCTGTCGACAATAAAAACATCACTTTGTCGCTGGAGGCCGTCGAACGCGTCTGATGACGTCCCCCCTCACCCCCACCGCCGCGTTCCGGTCATCTCGGCGGGAGAACGCGGAAAATATGCATAATGAGAGGATATCCTGGCTGTGAAATTTACTGGCATTACATTCCCGTGACACGGACGACGCGCGCTCGGTTTCCGCGCAACGGACGGCGGAGAAAGGGGTGAAAGCCGGGCGGAGGAGGCGGTGAAGCGGGTGGCTACGTTGCTCAAGGACACAACAACAGAGAGCGTTCAGAGCGTCAACCATCGGACAGTGGGAACGCCAGGATATCAGCTCCGTCGGCCTTGAGGAGCCTCTGACAGCGCCAGAGGGAGGTCTGCGGAGCATCTGCTGCTGCAAATGAGACACCTGAACCGAAGCCACCTGTGCGCCGCGGCGCTGACGGTTCGTTGTCACAGCGCCGGCCTTGGACGTGGCGTTTCCGTGCCGCCTGATTCCACCGGACACCTCAGCCCAAATGGGGTCCAGACGGGACGGGTGTTTGACGCCGTTCCCCCAGGTGAGCCCTGCAAAATTAAATTCTATTCCTCCGTTTGATTTGTTTAGATGACTAAACCGTGCAACGCTACGTCTTTCCGTGCTTGTGACAGGTTGGTGAAGGGAGATGCTAACAGAGCGCTAAGTTGCAGACGCCTTCTGACGTGAGCTTCTCGACAGGGAAAAAAAAACACCTGAACAGGAGATCCATCAGCTGCTTGCAGACTGAACATCGGCTACACCTGGGTTCCAGGAAGTGACCTCCTCCTTCAGGGGAAGCTAGTTTGACGTTCCCGCAGGCAGTGAGGCACCACGGTACGGGCCGGTCTGCGACGTGCACCTTCAGCGCCACACTCCGAAGCAAACCGCCGAAGAAGACGACGTGGACGACATGGATCGGAAGCCGCCACAGCGTTCACGGGGTAAAGAACCATGGACTATCAGAAGGTGTTTGTATCTTCTCCCTGCACCGGGAAGAAACCGTTAGCCGTTAGCTTCTTCTGGTCCAAAATGTAGATGTTCCTCTGCGAGCCCTGGAAACCGGTCTGAGGCGCAGCGGGCCAGAAGAGCTAGGACCTCTTTGATGCTGCGTCTCAACATCTGACCAGTGACCACGGTAGTTTTTAGAGACGGCAACCCATGGTCCTCAAGAAGTATCTGGTCGTGGACGTGGCTTATGAGCTCCACCAATCACCACATGAGGTCACATGAGGTCCTATGGAAGCGTAAACAAAGAGCCTGCCTCGGAGTAAGAGCGGAGATGTTTCTAGGAGCTCCACGGTCCCTGGTTCTTCTGCTGTCTGAGCGCACAGAGGAACAGCCTCGTTCCTGAGAAGGTTCTCGGAGAAAGCTCCTCCAGTGTGAAAGGAACGAATCACGAGGTGTCTCTTCACCCTGACGCCCAAACACAGGTGCCTGTTTGTTTGTGTCAGAATCAATCACATCGATTGTTCACACACACACACACACACACACACACACACACACACACACACACACACACACAGTCGCAGTGATCCAGGATGACACCAGCATTGCATTAGAACACTAAATATAGTCGGTGCAGTAAATGAAAACTACTTCTTAATCCGTTCTGTGTGTGTCGGGGGGGTTCTGTCACGACGCAGGAGATTTGGCTTCGCCCGCGAGTCCGGAAAGCGCCGGCGCGTCTCTCTAAGCCGCCGACGCTCCGGACGCCGTTCCCGTCAGAGGAGAGGACGCGCGCGTCCGCCCTGATCACGACCAGACGATTACTTTCCCGACGTGAAAACCTGAGACGGGTTCGGTTTTCAGATCTAAACGGATTTTAAACGCTTGAGGGATTTTAGCGATTTGGGTCCAGTCACGGATTTATAGGCGTCGGCTGCGTATCAGCTGATGTGTATCTACATGAAGACTTCCACGGTTTGAATGTGCGACAGAATACGATATGTAGTCGTAATAAACAATGGCGTCGTGCACGGCAGCTGGTTGCCCGAGATCTTCTTCTTACGTCGCGGCGCTAAATTTCTCGGCAAATCAGGATGTACCAAGTTATCAGAGAGAAAGTGAATTTCTAACCACAGAGCTGGATCGCAGGCTGACGGCACGCTTTTGACATTTCTATTAGGGCTGTCAAAATGACCGAGGTGATCTAGAATAATTCATTTGGTGAGCACTTTTACTGCATGCACAGTGTTTATCAGAACCCACGAAACCAAGATGGCCGACTCCCAAACCACGACGGACAAACATTGACCGGACAGTCCAGGGTGTGAAGCAGTGAAGCTCCTGCATGTGTTTGGACTGTGGGAGGAACCCGGGGAACCCTGAAGGAACCTCATGGGGGCACAGGGAGAACATGGAGACTCCGCAAAGGAAGACCTCCTGAGGGAATCCAACCAGGGACCTGCTAGCTGTGAGGCGGGAGCGCTAATTATAAATAGATACAGCGGTCCCTTCAGAAAGGAATTGAATCGGTTCCAGAAGTGGCTTCGTGTGTTGATTTTTTCGCATCTTAAATGAATTTTCCCCATTTAAAACAACAGAAAACAAATGAATTGGTTGCTACATGATGATATTCACGTGCGATATCGGTCACACGTGCACCACCATTATTTCCTGCTTAATTTCCATGGAAAGCATCTTCTCTCTGGGTTCACCACTTGCTGTCTAAGAGCCCATGATGATTAGTAAAAAAAAATGCACAAAATAAGCACAAAGATATAAAATGATGCCACACAAGAGACAGGAACTCAACACCAATTTCCAATTTAGATTTTTCTCGATCTGGTTTTCGTATCGTGAATTTTTTTCTCGTACTTCAAGGAACAAATTTGCTCCAATCGCGCTTCTTATCTGAAAAAAATCATGAATAAAGTGATTTGTATCTTAAGGGGCCACTGTACATTCATCTATGATGTTTTTGAGTCTTTTTGCCCCCCAAAAATGAATCAATTAATAATAAATCTAAATTCGTCGTGATGAATCTGAACGAATGCCTTTTAAAAATAATAATTTGGTCGCTATAAAGTCAACACTCTCTCCAAATATCCAAACGAACAACTCATTTTCTTCTATTTACTTTTCTTAGACGCCCATTTCCACATGTAACGGTGTCATCTTGACTACTATTGGATTGCTGGTGTCACGTGACAATGGGACGCAATTGCTAATTGCTAGTCGGCGTGCTAATTGCATGCAGGTGTGGCTCGAAGTCGCTCAACGCCTCCCCGATCCTTCGCCCCGGCGTCTAAACCCACTTCTTTCCCCTTTTTCTTTCCCCCCTTTTCCTCTTCGCCTCTCTCCTCCCGACACGTTGCTCATTAATCAGGGTGGTGTCCTTGTGTTTAGTCGCTGCCACACCGATGCAATTACCCCCTCTGGGATCAATAAAGACCCATTCCTCCAACACGCTGTCATATCCCTGCAGGCTGTGGATGCTCGGGAAATTGAATGAGAACAAGCTTGGAAATATTGTGGATGATGTTGTGTTAAAAAGGAGTTTGGGGATTGTATCCGCTGTGTGTGTGTGTGTGTGTGTGTGTGTGTGTGTGTGAATGTGAGGCACCTGTGCAAGAAAAAGCAAACATTGGCGAATGTTAAAAGGTGCCGACTGTGTTTTTCTTTAACGCAATCAATCATCGTAACGCCCGGAACCGGGTTTAATTTGCCTCGTATTCCAGTGTTTGAGGAAGGACTTCCCCTTTCTTTTCTTTTTTTTCTCGGGCCGGGATGAAGATGTGTGAAATCCTCGGAGGTAGAAAGAGCTCCGTGGGTGGAAAAAGAGAAAGAAAAAAAAAAAGAATAGAAAAATCTATATGGCAAATTTACTCTCGTCTGTTCGAGGCAATTACACTAATTCTCCAAGCGTCCGCGGTAACGGCCGATGGATCGGGGCGATCTATAACTGGCACATCTGTGGATTTTAATCCAAAAGAGGTCCCCTTAACCTTTGGTGGTGGTGGTGGTGGTGGGAGGTTCGGTTCCAGAGCGAAACGTGACGCCGGAACAGCTTTGCACCAGATGGCGGGGTGGTGAACCTCATAGCCAGAAGGTCCCTGGTTGGATTTCCCACTTTCTGTGTGGAGTCTCCATGTTCTCCTGTGTGGGGTTTCTTCAGGTTCTCTGGTTCTCTGGGTCTTCCCCCCAACCCAGTCCAAATACATGCAGGAGGGTCAGTGGAGGCAATGCAATACTCAGCCGTGGGAATGACAGGGTGAACGGATGTCTTGTGAATGACAGTGAATATTTGATAAGAGGGTCAATACTTGCATGTGTGAGAGGGTGAGAGGGTCAACACTTGTATGCCTCTAATTGACTAGTGAATGAGAGGGTGAATAGTTGTAGGCCTCTAATTGATGAATGAGTGAGAGGGTCGATACTTGCATGCCTCTATTTGACTTGTGAGTGAGAGGGTGAATAGTTGTATGCCTCTAATTGACTTGTGAGTGAGAGGGTCAATACTTGTATGCCTCTATTTGACATTTGAGTGAGAGGGTCAATACTTGTATGCTTCTATTTGACATTTGAGTGAGAGGGTGAATACTTGTATGCCTCTAATTGACTAGTGAGTGAGAGGGTCAAGACTTGTATGCCACTGTTTGAGTGGTTGGTTGTATGTCTGCGTGGATCTCTCGCCCAGTGACAGGAAAAATCTGCCCCCCCCCCGCGACCCGGAATGCAGGATGAGCGGTAAAGATCATGAATGAGTGAATGAAGGGAATTACAAATCAAGCTACAAATCAGTTCATTTTTTCCTCTTTCTTTGGCTGATCCCTTTGGTCTCGGTTGACTCTCCCCGATTGTTTATTTCATCGTGAAATGAGAGAATTCTGGTGCCAATTTCCCAGAAATCGACAGTAAAACCTAAGGGAAAATTGCCGAGGAGCGTGCAAAAAGGCATTTTTTTCTTTTCTTTTTTCCCCCCAAAAAAGGCTGTAACTTCGAATCATGAGCTTAAAAAGAACAGCGAGAACTGATTCAAATAAGAAAAAAAAAAATTATGAATGAATAAATAGTTTGTCTTTGTTGTCATTTCTGCAAAATGTAGATTAGGTCTTTTTTTCCCCCCCTGGATGGGCCTGTTTGATACTCGCGTCGCTCTGCGCCGGGCATTGGGAATGTCTCCCGCCTTCATTTCAGGGAGGGTTCTCCGCCCCAAAAGTTTGGGAACTTCAGTTGTTGACGTCTGTTTAATGAAATAGAGGTCGTCGCTTCGGTCCGCGCCATTTGATCACTCATCCGACGCGTCGCCTTTTGTGTCGGATTGACAATGAAGTCGAGCCAACGGATGCTTTCTGAGTAAATTGATATTTTTCCCCGGCTCCTCCAGGGCGCCGCCGTCCATCTGGGCGCCGAAGGACGGCGGCCACTCGCTCACCGCACTTTTCACCGCGAAATGTTAATGAGAGCGGTCTTGAGTGACGGCCGCAGACGGAGCCGTCACACACACACACACACACACACACATCAACACGACTCAGGTTGCACGGTTGCACATGTTAAGATGAACAAAAACACCTGAGCACCAGAAATGATGACGGTATTCAAAAGTGCACTTACCAACTCGGCCGCTCGTCCGGGAGGCTGTGCGGGCTTTTACAGCCAATCAGAGGCTCTCCCTGGAGCCGGGCTCCGCGCTTGGTGAGCAACTGCGAGAATTACTCGCTGATTGGAGGCGTGATGAAGTTCGGCCAAAGCAGACGCCAGCCTAAATGAAAAGGAGCCAGGGAGCACTCCAAGCTAGCGCCGCGTTATTAGCTACAACTCTCAAGGAGCGATGAAGAAGCCCATATTCGTCGGCGTTAGCTTTTAGCATCCAAACAGCTCCAGCTGTGTGCTAGCTTCATTTATCAGCCAAGCAAAAGCCGTGTGGTTTACTCAGGGAATGAAAGAGAGATTTTTAAAAGGTTTACATCACAGCGCGGGACCGACCGAGCGAAATCGACCGTGTGTGTGTCAAACCGTCCGGTTAGCTTAGCAACGTCCGGCTGTAAACGGCATGTCAGGCGAGCGCACGACTCGGCGGCACCGCTTCCGTCAAAGTAAACGCACTACGACCAATGGAGATAGGGGCCATCCAATGAAATGCGAGAGATTTTCCTTTAAAGAAATCGAATCAATATTCAAATTGATTATTATTGTTGACCAGCCTGGAGCTCGGAAGAAAAAGGGCTTTATAAACCGAATCGATCCTACGGCGTGCCTTGCTCAAGGGTTCGTCTTCAACTGTCAGCCAGGGAGGAATGCAGCCTCCTTGCTTTACCAGCTGTCTCACTTGTTAGGTTATCTGTTCCACATAAATACTGAGCCACACACACACACACACACACACACACACACACACACACACAGAGCCCGGCTTATTTCTTATCCAAAGAAATCCTTTCATCAGCTTTTCTATGCCAGGTAATCAAACAATGAAGAATCATGTCAGTCAGCTGGTGACCAGGGAGGAGAGGTGTGTGTGTGTGTGTGTGTGTGTGTGTTTGTGTGTATTCAGCAGGTGCTAATCCGCCACCGCCGGGTGTCAGGCAACAAAAGAAATACATATCAATCTCACCTCAGGCCGAACGTGTGAGACTGCTCGTATTGGAGGAGCGAATG
>CAAKHD010007235.1:13121-40928 GCA_901007705.1 Fistularia tabacaria
CCAGACACACGCGCACACGCACACGCGCACACACACACACACACACACACACACACACACACACACACACACACACACACACACACACACACAGGGTTAGATGAGGAGAAAAAAACCTTGCTATAACATTCAAAGTAACACAGTTAATCAAATTCTGTCAGACAAAGTTTCGTTGGTGAATTAAACGTGCGCGGCGGCGATCGAGTGATACAATTACGAGAGCAATTGTATCACTAGATACACACACACATTAGATACAAACAGACACACACATACACACACACACGGACGTCAAGGTCACTTTGCAGTGATAACGTGAACAGCTTTTGCTCTAAATCGTCACGGGTGCACGCTGTGGATTCTGACAAACATCCTGCAAAACAAGAGTGTGTGTGTGTGTGTGTGTGTGTGTGTGTGTGTGTGTGTGTGTGTGTGTGTGTGGCCCCCCCCGAAGTTTTTGTTAATGGCCAATGACTGCTGATGTCTGTCAAAGTAAAAAACACATGAAAGTTGTGTAAATAACTTTTCACAGTCTTTGTCAGATTAGCCGTTAGCCATTAGCTGTTAGCGGCGGCCACCACCTTCAGGAAGGAGAAAAAGCCAATCGTGTTGTTTCTGCCTTTAACAAAGGAGAGCAAAGCCGCACTGATCCCTGTTGAAACGATCGCAGAGCTGAGGACGGACAGACTCCGGCCCTCCGGACGCCGCGAGACGTCAGTCAGTCGAACAATCAAGTCAAAACATCGGACTTTGCGTCCCGTTCAAAAGCTTTGTCAATTCCCACAGAAACAAAAACAGAAGAATCATCACGTTCAACCAGGAGGAGGAGGAAAAAAACAGCCGTGTCGTCTGCTTGAGAGAAGACAGGACACGGAGACGAAGATGCGGAGGAGGAGGATCAGGAATGAGTCCGTCGGAGGGACGGCACATGGTAGATGTTCTGGAGATGAAGTCACACTGAGATGGTTTGGACATGGACAGAGGAGGGATGGAGAAGGTCTGGGTAGAAGGACGCTGAGGTTGGAGGAAGTCCAGAGAGGTTTATGGATGGAGGGAAAGAGAACAGGAAGTTAGTTGGAGTGAGAGCAGAAGGTTAGAGGAGGCAGGTGACTGTCTGTGGAGATCCCTGATGTCCTGAAGTTAAATCCTCCAGGATGTTGTGTTCATGCTAACGCTAGCTGGGTTTATTATAGTCAACAATTCTTCTTGAAGTGGAAGCATGAATCCCTGGAAGCATCAGAGATGGATCCTGCAGACTCTCCAAATCCCACATGGAGGTGAAAGCTTCTTGCTGGGATGAAACCGTCTGCGTGTGAAAACTAGCTAGAAAGCTAGTCGTTACTGGCTGTCAGACAAACGTACATGAGGCGGCCGGAGTGCTGGAGGTCCACTGACCTTGAGGCAGCCCCTGTCTATGGGCTCCATGGGGGTGGGCTTGGGACGGACCACCCTGACGTCCTCCCTGCCGCACTCCAGAGCGGCCCAGAGCTCCACCACCAGCGCCTGCACGAAGCCTGCAGGACACACGGATGTTAGCGCAGTCCTTCTATTTACGTGCAAAACAAAGGTAAGTCCCCAGTCGCGTCAACTTCCTGCTTCCTGCTTCACGCTCTACCTTCCAGCTAATTCAACAGGAGAGAAGCTCTGCTTTTTTTTATTCCGATCCGCCAGCGAGGGTCGGGGAGCCGCAGATTGCTTTTGTATCGACCGGCGGGTCGATTAATTGAGAATGCTGACCTTTCAATTCAAATTAAGGAAATACCAACTTGTTTGTATGATTTGTCCGGATTAATTGTCGGGATTGATCGCGGCGGCTCAGACGGTGAGAGGGAGGCTGCTGGGCTCCGCAGACGAGATGGAGCTGAGCAGAAATGCCATATGTCAGCGTTGATCTCTTCTTTTTAAGCTAACGAGCCGTCCCGGTTCCTGAATGCATTATGTTTGATGGTCATATCAAGCCCCGCCGCCGCACGCAAAGTACGGCGCACAGCAGAGAATGAACAGGACGCCGGCGTCTCTGCAAATCGGGGCCGGGCGTGGATCTCCAGTGTCTTCCGAGTGACTGGGATATTTAGCCGCGGCGTCTCGGCGTGCGCCGCAAATGTCGTATTTCCGGGTTGATTTATTCCATTTCGACCCTTTTTCTCGCTTGAGGTTTTACCCTCAAATCATAAGGCGTTTACGACGTGTCCTATATCCTTTGAACACGGGTCTCCACTACAAAACCCATGCTGGTTTTTATTCCTCGAATATGCTTTTCTTTACGTGACATGTATTTATTGTGCTATAAAACAACCGGAGCCTTATATATTCTGTTTGCTCGGACACGAGTTACATCTCTGTGCAGCCGCACATCTCGTATGCTTCTTTATTTTGTTATCGCTAGCTGTTAATTACACACACACACACACACACACACATTCAGAGGAGACCAAAACAACCTTCTCGGGAGCGACCTTGAAGCCCCGCAGATGCTGTGCGGAGGCGCGCGAGTACCTGAGCGCTGCAGGGCTGCCACCCCCGGGGCCGTCGCCGCCACCTGGGTAACCATCACGCCGTATCCGAACTTTTCGCAGCGGCTCACCTGCGGAGGAAACACGCGGTTAGCGTACGAGGCGGGGAGTTTGCGGAGAAGGGGAACCGCGGAAAATTGATTTGGGCTGCGCGGGGGGGGCTCCATCATTACAACACAATAGCCGCGACTATAAATAGACCAAATATAATTACATTCCCTGACAAAAGTGAAATCACAAACAAGGGAAGCAATTACAAGTGGGAACAAACAATGGCAGTAAATTAAGTCCACGGGGGGAATCGGCGGAGGACGAGCCGCCGCGCTAACAATACGAATTACCAACAATAATACGTATGTGAGGCAAATGTCCAGAGCGTAATAAATTAGAGCCGGTGTGGGGGAGGCAGCGTGTTAGCGCGGGATCAAAAACATTAAGGCTGCATAATTAGCATAAGCCATAAGGCGCAGCGGGACGGGAAGCAGCCAAACATCCCTGGTTAGGTTCCCGAGCTCCTCCTGGTGCTGTTGAGCAAGACATTGAGCCCTTCACTGGTCCTCAGCGGCCGCCTGCTGCTCGGGGTTCACATTTGAGTTAACATTTGGCTGATGATGCTGTGATGCATTCGACCAAATAACGGCCGCCCTTCTTCTTTCTTCTACAACGGGAATGAAGGAGGACAAACAAGGCGGACAGCGACACGGAGGACAGACGTTACGACTGTCGCCATGATGTGATTTAAGGATAAAAAAGACCGACGGAAACCGGAAAATCCCGATAACACTTCACTGAAACATCCAGCCGGCGCGAACATGCAGCGGCTTGATATGCATCCTCGTCAGGATATGAAATGACCAAACAGGCGACAGGCGCCTTATCGGCGAAACTGTCTGAGGGGAAAATGGCAGCGACTTCAGCGGGGATGCACGATAAAGCTGAGGGGAGACTTTTGGAGTGCTTAGATTACACCAAGTCAAGTCGTCTAAGAGGCTAAGATACTGCTAAGTATGCGTCTATGCCCGGCCTCATGGTCCAGCAATGAATCCCGAGGTGAGAGTCCCTCCAGGGTGTCCTAGGTCTTCCCATGGTCTCCTCCTAGTGGGATGTGGAGCACCTTCTAGATGAATCTAGATGAGCCAAGACGCCCTGAGGAGGAAGCTCATTTTGGTCTATCTGGTCTGGTTCTTCGGGTCACCACACCACGGCTCTTGACCAGAGGGGAGGTTCTTTCTGCTGAGCTCCTTCTTCACCGCCACAGAACGTCGAAGGAAACGCTCAGGTTTCTTCTACTCTTGAATTCAACCACACGCCATTGAACTGAAGACAAACGTTGATATCAGACCCTCCAAAGTCATTTGCATTCACTAAAAAAAAAACGTCCCTCTGATTTTGTGAATCCAAATCTTGTCCAGGGAAGGTCTTCTGTGTCCATCAGCGCTGCCACGCCTTCGTCTCATTCGCCGAAAGCGACGCTTTAACAACACCACGCGCAAAACTGGGAGGAGAGAGTTCTTATACAAACACTCCTAATATTTGATCCACTGTCTTCCGGAAGGGAGCGGGCGTGTAATAACGCAGTTACCATCTCTGCTGTCGGCCTCAGGGCACTCAGGGCACCTCCGGCACTAACTCTCCGGGGTGGTGGAACGTTCTTCGGTCCTCCTGCGCTGTAAACGCTAAACGCTTTAAGAACAGCATGTAAAGGCGGCGGCCGCTATCAGATTGATCCGGTCGATCTCGGTCGTTCGATGGGATTCCTTTCAAGGGCGGGGCCAGTAAATCTGTCCGGCTCGCTATTTAACCCTGCAGACGGGCGGGAAACCGGTCGGGCCGCTGACTCAGGAGATCAATAAGCGATAAGAATAATAAATAAAGCTGGATTCCGTGATTCCATTATAAAATCAAACAAATTCAGATTCTTTCACACTGCGAAGTTCAAAATGTTGGATTTTTTGTTTCGTGCGATGAAGGGAAGCCTCCCAACAGGCGTTCGATCCTTCTTCAATTTAAAAAAATGGACTTTCTAATTTAAGAGGACGGCTTCCATTTGAAACAAGCAAAGTAGGAACAACTCTTAAACAAAGAAGTGTTTCTGTTTTAGGAGTTGAAATGTGGAATGTTCTCTGTGATCAGTTAAAGTTGACAAATACACTGTCAAGGTTTAAAAAGTCTTTAAAATGTGAAAAAATGAATGCATATCAATTGACCGATGCAAATATATCATGTTAATTGAGGAATTCTGAGTCTGATGTGATGAGCAGGGTGGACTAAAAAAAAAAGCAATTTGCTTCTGCTCAGCCCGATTTGGTTGTGATGATTTGAAATCGAATTGTAAATATGATGTGAAGGATGAAAGCAAGCAGAAATGAAGTCATTCATTCATTCATTCATTCATTCATTCAATAACCCCAGTTTTGCAGCGGCTGAATTGGAGTCCGGCGTTGGTCTCATTTACCTGCAGCTTTTTGGTGAAGCGGGAGAACATGTAGGAGACGCAGTCGTTGATGGCCCCCGTCTGCTGGAGCAGCAGCACGCCTTTGGGGGTCGCCGAGAAGCTCAGCAGGCTGTCCAGCAGGGTCTCCTCCCAGACCGGCCTGGGGGGGGTCAAAGGGTAAAGGTCAAGGTTGAGGGACTTGGCTCCGTGTTGCTCTGTGGTTGACTTCAAAACAGTCTCTACAAACACCTTCTGCATTCCGGTCCAGAATGGGGAGGCCTTACTGATGGGACTTCTCTGCTAATCTGACTGTCTGTGGAGGTTCTCAGAGTCATCAGAGGCTCCCTCAGCAGAACCGAAGAAGTCCAGTTGCCACGACAAGAACATTTCGACAAGTACTGACTGATCTGCAACACCTGAATTTCCCCTATGTGAATCAATAAAGTATTATCCTTATCTGACAACTTCTCATAAACAGGAATTGGCATCGATGAGATTTAAGAGATGTTGCTATCAGCTATTTGGCAGCACAGTTGAATAAAAGTAGCGTTTGAACGCCCTGACGGGGCCACTGTTTGTCAATGATTCGCCCGCTTTGCCCCGTCCAGGACCCGCGGCTGCTTCGCTTTGTTTTGGTCTGGAGCCTTTGGGCCTGTCAACTTCGGCGGTCAATAAAGGCATTTACGGGCTCGTAAAGAGCGAAAGTGGGTCAGGCTCAAAGCGGAGGAACAAACAGGCCGGCGGCGGAGCGACCGCGGGCTGATCCCCGCACGTCTGATCGCTTGAACGTAACCTTCCGCCTCGCCGACGGTCAGGCGGCTCTGCTTCTGCGATATACATCTTGCAGATCGGTCCGAAGGGAAAATTGGGGTTTCCTTGAGGCAGGTGCTTCTGGAAGCGCATCACAACTTGAATTTTGAACCTATTACTGGATCATTTCAGCTGTTGGCATGCGGCACTACTGGTATCAGTAGAAATGATCCGTTTTTCTTTTCCAACCGGTCGAGGCAGAAGGTCGCCCGCGTTGCGTCGTCCAAGGTATCTGCACCGCTAGAGGTAATTTTGTGTTGTTTTTTTGTTGGGTTTCTGGAGGTCATCTTAAAGAGTGATGGTCCGGACCTGTTCTACGTGGAATCACACGGCTTGACCGGCTAAAACCAAAGAATCCGAACTTCCGAAGCCTTTATCGTCACAATAAAAATCAAAATGCATCTCTAATTCAGTCCACCTTCACGCTCTCGGGTAGTCACGCTGTATTTTGATTAATTCTACCAAGTTGACGCCGCTCGCGTTGCTCTAATGAAGGGAGTCAATGCTCATTAAAAGGTTTTTTGATTTCTTAATTGCAGAGATAAATCACAGGATGAAGTTTGTTCAGACTGAAAACATTAAAATATTTGCAATGTCACTCATGTCTTATCTAGCAATGAAATAATAAATGGAAGTAATGAATGGATGGAGGCGGGTTACGTGTTCTGCGGCCCCTGCGTCGATGTCTCTCCAGCAGCTCCGGGCACCGGGGTGGGGACTCGGTCCGACGCCGAGCTGGTCTGACGTTTTCAATCGTCCCACAGAAAAGAAGTCAGAGAGACGGGGGATAAAAAACTTTATAGAGGATTAAAAAATAATTAAAAGGGATTTAAAACAAAGAGGCGATGACGGTGGAGCTTCACGCAAACTCAACCCGTCAGCTGATCACTTGACGCTCAGTCGCTCCGATTCAAGCTAATATCCAATAAACTGGTTTTCGCCTGGGATGTTTCTATTTATTAACTTCCAGCCAGTCATTTCTGTCGTTTCCAGTCGTCTCACACCGGCACGCCTTCGTCCGCCTGCGACTGGTACAACATTTAACCCGGTTTCGTGAGGAGCTAATGCTCGGCAGAACTTGGGCTTTTGGGGTAAATATATAAAATAGCAGATTGGACGGTGATGTTTTGCAGATGACACTGTGATGTGTAGTGAGAGCAGGGAGCAGGTGGAGGTGGGACCTGGAGGGAAGGGGAATGAAGCTCAGGTATACCGAGACAGAATACATGCAGAGGAACCCAAGAGGAACGGTGAGGCTACAAGGAGCGGAGATCAAGAAGGTGGAGGGCTTCAAGTACTTCGAGTCAACAGTCCAGAGCAATGGAGAGGCTGGAGAAGGTTCGTAGAAGAGGTGAAGAAATGAGTGAATAGGTTAGGTGTCAGGGGAAAGGTGAGGTGAAGGAGTTTCAGTAATTTTGAGTCAACTGTCCAGAGCGACGGAGAGGGTGGAGAAGAGTTGGGGAGACCAGTGCAAGAAGGTTGGAACAGGTGGAGAGAAGAGCATTAATCCGAATGAAAGGAAAATGTGGAGAAGAAGGAGGTGAGATCAGCCATGTTGGCCGGTTTGGACACGCTGAGGAGAAGACAGGAGGAACAGCAGAACCGGAGGCAGCAGCGATGTGGAGGTTGTCCCCGGGAGTGAGGAGGATGACCACCACAGGGACGGATGTTCTGGAGAGGAGGTCACACCGAGATGGCTGAGAAAGGATAGCGAAGATCTGGCTAGAAGGTTGCTTAAGTGGGAGGGGGTTTATGGATGGAGGCGAGGAGGACAGGAAGTGCGTTGGTGCGAGGAGAGGGTCAGACGGAGGCCGATGCTGAAGGGAGCAGCCCGAAGGAGGAGCAAACATAAAACATAATGTATAAAAAAATGAACTGAGCCCCGGGACCTTTAACGGGCGAAGAAAACTTTCCTGGATTTCATTGCTGTGTCAGTGATTGTTATCTCCGTGGCCTCCAGACGCCCCGGAGGCAGGTGGGCTGATTTGTGGGTTCGGCTCGACGTTAACTCTGCTTGCAGAAGCTCCAGGTTATTTTTTTTTTAAATATGTTTTCTTCCTGTATTTATTTCAAGATTTGTTCCTCAAACTACGACGGGAGCGTTTCGCCCTCTAAGGTTCCTCGCCGGTGAAATAAAGGCTAAAATAATAACTCGTTATTTGTATTAAAAACACAGCAACACCTCGGGTCTCCCGTAGAAGCAGCTCCGACCAATCACGGCCTTGCCTGTTGCACAACGGTCATTAAGACTTAACGGTATATAAACCAGGCGAGGAGGAAGCAGGAAGCGTCGGGAGCTGACGGACAGGGTTCGCAGGGCGAGGTCTTCTCGTTAAAACCGCCGCCGTCCCTCCAGGCCCGAAGACAGCAAACGACCTTTACTCGTATTTTATTTACTTTCTTCTTTTTAATCCCCTCAAAGGCACGACTTTGTTATTTCCTCTGATATTTGGATTTTTTTTTTTCTCCTGATAACACTGCGACCTCTCTCGCCTGCGTGGACCCGGAAGAGCTGCCCGGCGCGCTGCCAGGGGGTTTTCACCGCGTTGACGTTCTCCAAACAAAGTTTAAACAGCGCCAAGAAAGCCATTCCGATTGGAGGAAACGCTCAGTGACCTCGGCGATCACCTGGGATCAAAGCGTCGGCTTTGCTAGTTAATCGGGCGATTAATCAGTCGATTTGCGATTAAAATAAACACGTCGTCCACATTTCCGTGCATTTGTCCTCCTGATCGTTGACTAACCGTGTCCTAATAATTTACATAGCTGTGGTTTCAACCCCTCGCCGAGCGGAGCTGGAGGCGGGAACGAGGCGCCGGCACCTTCTTCCAGGCGGCGGCGAGGGCCTTATGGAGGCCATACGGCCGCAAGACCTGCAGGCCCTCGCAGGTGTTGTACATCTGCCGGCAGAGGAAGACGAAGGCCCCGCACGCGGCGCGGCGCTCGTCCTCGCCGCTCGCCGCCGACAGGAGCCTCAGGGTGAGCTGGACGACGACATGGGCGGCTGAAGGCCTGCGGGGGGAGGATTCGTATCATTAGCGCGTTTCCGCGAAAGTGCCGGGTTGTCCTGATTCAGAGTTCCTTGGATAAAAACTTTGGAGATAAACAAGGATTGCGCTGGAAGCAGCGTCCTCCGCTGAGCCGACGGGGGGGGATTAGCGGCGCAAATTAAAAATCTATATCGGCGGACATGGTTTATTCCATGCTATCTAAAGCGCGGCGTGACACTCGGCGCGGAATCCCACCTCTCGCCGTCCGTGCCCCCCCCGTGCAGGAGGAGCGCTAATCCTCCGTCGGTGTTTGCGATGCGAGCCAGAGCGTCGGCGACCAGAGTCAGCGTTGCTGCGGGAGACGTTAGCTCGGCCTGGAGGAGCAGCGGGGATAAGCAGAGGAGAAGATCAAGCGGCGAATTCAGATGCCGCTCAGGAAACGAGGATAGAGAGCTTGCCTTACAAGTGCATGACGTTACGAATCTTAGAAAGCCTGAGCCGTCGCTTGCTAGATGTTTTGTTTCGTGATCTGAGCGCAAATCTGAGTTAGGAGCGACCAGAATGAGCGCTTAAGATAAGATAAGATAAAATACTTCATTGATCCCCACAAGGGAAAGTCTTCTGTAATATGAGTCAAATATAAATAACAGATAGAATCAACTACATAGTGAAATGAAATCTATAAAAAAACAAAAAAAAAACATTTGGCAGAAAGGTGAACAAAAACAGGGACCAAATAGACAGCGGAATGAAAGAATAAATGAATCAGGTGGCGTTTAAAGACAGTGGGACGCGCTGCCCGCCGCTAGCTAGCCTAGAGAAAAGCATCGGAAGAGGCGTTCGAAGCCGGTCGGGGACGGTTTGTTGGTTTTCGAAAAAGGAGCAGCTTCACTCCATCCATAAATGGAGTTTAACATAAAGTGTAGCAGAAGTTACATTTAGCAACACATTGTAGCGTTAAGCATGAAGGCAGAAAGTTAAGGATCGAGCACCGAATGCAAAACTCCCTCCAACCGTCTCCTCTGCTGCCGCCAGCATCTTCTTATCCCTCTCTTCGAGACCATAAAACCACTTTATTTCTTTACACTCTCTTTTATGATATATTATTATTTTTTTACATAGTATTTGTTATTTATAAGTACATGTCTCTTATTTAAAAAACAGGTAATAAAACCAGGAGGCTGGAACGGATTAATAGTGTTTCAATTATTTCAATGGGGAAATTTTAATTTCATATTCAAGCAAATTATTTCTTTACTCTCTCTTTTATGATGTACTATTATTTTTTTATATATTATTTGTGATTTATCAAGTACATTTTTCTTATTTAAAAACAAGTAACAAAGCCGGGAGGCTGGAACGGACTAATCATCTTTCAACTAATTCAATGGGGAAATTCTAAGTTCGTATTCAAGCAAATTGATTTATGAGCTCAGGCATTGAAAACATTCAACTCTTCAGTCAAGGCTTTACTGTAAAAATACATTAAATGCCAAAAAAAAAGGGCTTTGACACCAATCCATTGCTTTATCTAGCCGCCGAATTCCAAGTGAATCGAAGAATCACTTTGGTCGGCAGTTGTTTCGGGGCGCCGCGGCGGGAAACGGCGGCGTTTTTTCCGAACCAATCGCAGGCCGCGGCCTCACCTGGTTCACGGCGAGCTGAGCCCAGACCGGGGCCAACAGGGCCTCCATGACGGGCGCCTGGTGGAGGCACTCGGCGGCGCACTCGGTCCTCTCGCACAGCGTCCACAGCACCTCCATCACCAGGGCGGCGGGCCGAAGGGACTCTGCAGACACGGGGGGGAAGGTTCCAGGCCGTGGTGTTGTGTTTCGGGGAAACCGCATTCTGTCGTTTCTCAATAAATTGGCCCATTCGCCGATATAGGTGAACGCTCAGGGCGCTACGGCCTCCAGGGGGCGCCACAAAATCAGCCAAAAAAATTCACCTTCAGTTTAATTTCATGAAAACGAGTACTTTTAACTCTTAAAACTGAAACTCTAACATTGACTGAATTGTAAAGAAATCTCCGAATAATACCAGTGCGAGTGATAACACCAAAATAATGAGCAGTTTATTGGATTGTTTAAAACTTATCATGATTATAATTATTCATTCACTCATTTCTTCTTACTTTTTTTATTTTGCTGTAGGGGATTTATTTTGTATTTCTGTTGTTCTTTTTTCGTATTTATCAGAATGAGAATCAAAAATTAAAAATCTGAAATGCATTAAAAAAATTCCTTGTGGAAAAATCTAAATCCTTTAAATAAATAAGTGAATAAATAACAATTATAACATTAAATAATCTATTAAGCCTGTGAATTGTTTGACTTATTTTCTTTAATTAAAGACGACACTAAAAGCGCTCTTCCATTTCTCTTGCAAGCGTGTTTAAATCAAGTCCAGCGCAGATTAACTTCTTTTAAGTTGGTAATAAACTGGGAGGTCAGAGTAAATCTGAGGAGAAGTCTCCATCACCCTTGAAGCTCGATGTCCGCGACCCCCGTGAAAAACATTTTCGGAGGCGGGGCCACGTCACGACTTCTGCTGGGAGCGAACCCCACCACCCCACCCCATCCCCGAAGGTGATATATTCAAATAAATCAACGGCTGGTTCGGCATGGCTTCCCGGGACGATCTCTCGACGGCAGGAACGCCATCCGTCACCCACGGCTGAGGCCGCCGCCGCGCAATTGCAGGGAATGGATGGGCCAATAACGCAAGGTCTCTTCTGGGAGCCGCCTGACTCGGTGCAAGGTTAGGAGATAAGAGATACGGTCTGAGGAATGTGGTCACCCTGATCCCTGATACGTGTGTGTTATTGTGTGTGTGTGTGTGTATGTGTGTGTGGTCCCACCTGTGTGCGAGGCTTCGCCCTGCAGAGGCTCGGCGTGGTGACACATGATGCTTATCAGCGTGACCACGATGTCCGTCAGGCTGACAGCGTCTGAGACACACGCAGAGAGTCCGAACGTTTTAGTCAGATACCCTACAACCGCCATAAACGGGCATCGTAATCTTAATCTCCAGAGTTGTAATGTGTCTAATGTCAGACCGTCTGAAACAACGGCTGATGTCTCGGATCTCGTTTCCTCGTCATTATCTCGATCCATTGTTTCATCGTCGACAACTCTTATCCCGCGCTCACGGGTCGAGACCAGACGGGGCGGCAGCCTATCCCGGCTGCGATTGGCCGACGGGTGAATCACACGGTGACGGATAGAGACGTGCAACCGTTCACTCGCTCATTCACACGTCATACAGATACCTTAAAAAAAAAACAAAAAAACCTTCAGCCTCTCATTGACAGGTCAGAGATGAACAACCGTTCTCTGTCACATGTGACACAGGGACAAAAAGCCATTCACTCATTCATTCATTCATCATAGATTGACGTACAACCATTTACCCACTCATTCACACGTCACATCGACATACAACCACTCACTCATTCATTCAATCATCCTGGAGACGCACAACCCGTCACTCACTCATTCACAAATCACACACAGACAATCAACCATTCACCCTCTCATTCACACGCCACACAGAGACATAAAGCAAGTCACTCTCATTCAATCATACAGAGGCACGTAACCATTCACTCTTTCATGAATACGTCATATAGACACGCAAGCATTCACTCATTCATCCAATCATCATATGGAGACATGCATTGACAGGTCAGAGACAAACAACCATTCTGTATCACATGTGATACAGAGACAAAAAGCCTTTCACTCATTCATTCCTACTTCGTATATTGACATACAACCCTTCATCCTGTCATTCACACGCCATATAGAGACATAAAGCAGTTCACTCTCATTCAATCATCATACGGAGACATACAACCATTCACTCACTCATTCACACGTCATTCAGCCTCTCATTGAGAGGTCAGAGACAAACTCATTCACGTGACACGGAGACAGTTCACTCATTCATTCATTCATTCATTCAATCATCCTATAAACCTACAACCCTTCACTCATTCATTCAATCATTCATTCATTCAATCATTCATTCATTCAATCATCCTATAAACCTACAACCCTTCACTCATTCATTCATTCATTCATTCATTCAATCATTCATTCATTCAATCATCCTATAAACCTACAACCCTTCACTCATTCATTCATTCATTCATTCAATCATTCATTCATTCAATCATCCTATAAACCTACAACCCTTCACTCATTCATTCATTCATTCATTCAATCATTCATTCATTCAATCATCCTATAAACCTACAACCCTTCACTCATTCATTCATTCATTCAATCATCCTATAAACCTGCAACCCTTCACTCATTCATTCAATCATCCTATAAACCTACAACCCTTCACTCATTCATTCAATCATCCTATAAACCTACAACCCTTCACTCATTCATTCATTCATTCACTCATTCATTCATTCATTCATTCATTCATTCATTCAATCATCCTATAAACATGCAACCCTTCACTCATTCATTCATTCATTCACTCATTCATTCATTCATTCATTCATTCATTCAATCATCCTATAAACATGCAACCCTTCACTCATTCATTCAATCATCCTATAAACCTACAACCCTTCACTCATTCATTCATTCATTCATTCAATCATTCATTCATTCAATCATCCTATAAACCTACAACCCTTCACTCATTCATTCAATCATCCTATAAACCTACAACCCTTCACTCATTCATTCAATCATCCTATAAACCTACAACCCTTCACTCATTCATTCAATCATCCTATAAACCTACAACCCTTCACTCATTCATTCAATCATCCTATAAACCTACAACCCTTCACTCATTCATTCATTCATTCACTCATTCATTCATTCATTCATTCATTCAATCATCCTATAAACATGCAACCCTTCACTCATTCATTCATTCATTCATTCAATCATTCATTCATTCAATCATCCTATAAACATGCAACCCTTCACTCATTCATTCATTCATTCAATCATCCTATAAACCTGCAACCCTTCACTCATTCATTCATTCATTCATTCAATCATTCATTCATTCAATCATCCTATAAACCTACAACCCTTCACTCATTCATTCATTCATTCACTCATTCATTCATTCATTCATTCATTCAATCATCCTATAAACATGCAACCCTTCACTCATTCATTCAATCATCCTATAAACCTACAACCCTTCACTCATTCATTCAATCATCCTATAAACCTCATTCATTCATTCATTCATTCAATCATCCTATAAACATGCAACCCTTCACTCATTCATTCATTCATTCATTCATTCATTCAATCATTCATTCATTCAATCATCCTATAAACATGCAACCCTTCGCTCATTCATTCACATATCGTACAGAGACATTCACCCTCTCATTCACATCTAGAGGAGCCTGGACTGTGGGAGGAACCCGGAGAACCCTGAGGAACCCCACGCAGACACCTGGAGAACATGGAGACTCCACACAGTGGGAATCCATGCAGGGACCTCCTGGCTGCGAGGCGCTAACCGCTGCGCCACCGTGGAGTTTCCCCGTTATTTTTCAAAACGTGGACGCGCAGGAGTACAACCGCTCTGCATGTGGAAGCCTGTCCGGATTGGAGGATTTGAATAAATGGTGTGTGTGTGTGTGTGTGTGTGTGTGTGTGTGTGCGACTCTCAACACACATATAATGAAATGAAAAAATCAAATGGCGTGGAGGGTCGATCCGGTGACACACGCCAGTCGTTGCGTCATGATCGATAAAGAGCGGTCGGGGGTTTCGGTCTTCGGACTCTGGAGGACCAGACATGACTAACCCATGTGACTAACGGCTGGAGTGTCTGCTTGCACAACATCTGCCGGGCGCTGCCGACCGTTACGTAACCGCGCGGGGACGGGACCGGACCGGACGGACTCTCACCGAGGAGATAAGACCATCCCTCGGTGAGAGGAGGCCACGGTTACCTTTCTGCGTCCTCAGCCTGACGGGGAACAGCCTCCGCCCGCTCTTGTAGATGAGCAGCTTCCCCAGGAGGCACAGCGAGTGCGCGAAGAGCGCGTATTCCAGCTGCTGCCCCGTGTAGACGGCCCTCCGGACGGCTCCTGGAACATGGACATGGATTCACACACACACTGAAAGAGGTCCTCCATCCATAAACCTCCTCCAATCTCAGCATCCTTCTACTCAGATCTCCACCATCCCTCTTCTGTCCATGTTCAAACCATGACAGTGCGACTTTATCTGCAGAACATCTAACATGTGCTGTCCCTCTGATGGACTCATTCTCGATCCTCTCCATCCTCCTGAATCCCAAAGAGGAACCTCCACATCTTCATCTCTGCTGCCTCCTGGCTTCTCCTCAGTGTCTCCTAACTAGACATCTCCGTCTTCTCCACCTTTCCTTTCCTTCTAGCCGAAGGTCTTTTAACCCGATATTTCTCTCCTCGCCACACAAGAAGAAATGACTCTCCAGATCTCCAAACCATCTCAGTCTGCCTTTATCTCCAGAACATCTACCATGTGCCGTCCCTCTGACGGACTCATTCCTGATCCCTCTCCACATCTTCATCTCCATCTCCATCTGTAAACGTCTCCTGCCGTCTCCCAGATGATGCTTTCCGTTACTTCTCCATCTCTTCATGGATGAGTCCATCAATCATAATATGCACGCCTCGCTTGTGTTGTCCATGATTTGCCCTGCGCTCGCTAGCGGCGGCGGGTCGTCCAACTGTCTTTTAACGCCCCTTCCCTCACAGCGGCGGCCATGTTGGTGTCAAACACCCATCCCACTCGCTCCTCGGATCTGGGCTCCGGTCGCAAAAGCTAAGCATCCACCGAGCGACAGCTGGGATCCGGGGCCTCGGAACCGCCCCGATCCACATCAAGCATCACGCTCACCGGCGTGCGGCCGCTCCCTCGCATCGGCCGGTCCGGCGGCGGCCCGCTGGTAGAGCACACACTTCTGCACGGCCGCCACCACCTGCGGAAGAAAAAACACCAGGGGTTAGTCGGCGGCTTCCCCGGAAAGCGTGACACCCGCTCGGCCGGATCGCGACGCCGCTATTGACCGGCGGAGAAACAACAGGCTTAGCGTGGGATTAGAACCGGCGCCGGCGCGATCCTTCCCCGTTATCAAACCACTTAATCAGAAGCATTCAGACGGGTGTGATTCTCTGATCTAAATCCCAGCCCTCGGGAGGAGGAGGAGGAGGACGAGGAGGAGGAGGAGGGCGTTCAAAGCCCTTCATCGCCGGAGTTGCTGGGATTTATTGACAGTTACTTTACAGAAACTTGCGGGAGTGATTTGGCGCTAATCCCCTCTGGAGGCGGGAGAGCGGGGCGGGATTACACCAACAATTCTTAAATGACAAAGCCTCCTCTCACGCTCCCGCATTGATCCGGCGAGCCCGGGCCCGACACGGCCGGACGGCGGACGAAAGGTCGAACCCTCGGAGGCGCGTTTCTCCACAGATGATTTGGATGCTCGGGATGAAGATTACGCGTTTGTTCAAGTTAAGCTAACTTCCAAGCGGCGTGCTCGCGAAAGGCCCCCCCCGGGCGGCGGCGCTAAATGTCTCCGTGGCTCCCGATCAGTGCTCCATCTCTCCGGCCTCCCGGGGGACGGAATCATGGGTCGGTTCTTCAATCACATCTGTCCTCTGTCGCCGCCCAACGGCTCAGATGAGGGCTCCCTCTGCTCACCAGAGACTTGTACTTCTTCTCCAGGAGCCTGAGAACCACGGTCCGGCTGTAGAAGCCATGCTGGGCGAGAAGGAAGAGAGGGAGGAGTGAGCGAGCGAGCTAGCGAGCGAGCGAGGGACGGCGACCTCCACCGCGGGGACCGACCATCCACTTGTTGAACCAGGCGGCTTTGACGTCCAGCAGGGCCAGCAGGTGGACGGGCTCCAGGGTCTCCGCCGGGGCCGAGCCGTGCTCGTGATGGAGGGCCAGGAGGGAGAAGGTGCTCTCGATGACCTCCTCCATGTACCTGGGGAGGAGATGAGCCACTCACCGGTGATATTGGACCGTATATCCCAACGCAGATTCGGACAATTCAGACGCTAAAATCATTTATTTTCGCAGACTTTAATTTCCAATTTCGATTCGCAGCGTCACTCATGGCGCCTTTAAATATTCAGCTCTCTCCGTGATTGTCTGGATGTTTGAGTCCATCATGAGAATATTAAAGTCGTGAATTAGAAGGCGGCGGCGGGCGGAGGGGGTTGAGGGGGAGGCACCGGAACCACAACTCACTTCTCCGGATGGCGGATCCAGAAAGACGTCACCTCCTTTTGGAAGTCGTTCATCAGCCGGATCTGATTCAGAGAAGAAGACGTAAAACCTCGTGTCAGCGACGGTGGACCTCCGCACCCCTGGAGCGGTCATCCACCTGCTTGAGAAGACTGCTTATCTCAGGTCTGTCCACGTCCAACACGGCAGAGCCCGACGGGAAAGTCGGCTTGAGCGCCCGGAAACTTGACTCCACGCTTTTGGCTGCGAGAGAGAGACGCAAGGCGCCGCATGAGGCTACAGAAAATACAATTTGTTTGTTTTGTGCTGAAGAGAAGATGTCTGAGGAGGTTCTCAGTCATCCAGGCCGTGGTGATTTCCTGTCGAAATCTTCTCATCGTGGCAGCTGGACTTGAATTTCTTCTTCTCCTCCCAGAGGCTTCTTCAGTTCTGTTGACCTGCGGGGAGTTTCTGAATATAATGGTCACATGGACCAGGACCTTCTGCAACCTCCAAAAAACCAGGAAGGAGGTGCGAGCCTTCAGTAACTTCCACCTGAGCCTCAGTCCATGTGATCCAACAGGTTTCCCTCCTTTTCACATTCCAGTCCAGGAAATTCCCAAAAGTTTGTCCCCAACAAACGACAGCATAACCGTTAGCATAACAACCCCCTTAGACCTCGTTTCTGCCCATCAACTCTTCCATTTACAGAACCTAGACCCGCCCACGACCCTGCCAGTGACATTGGGAAACTCCCCACAGGTCATGAGAGTTGAGGAAGCCTCTTGGATGAGGGCCGAAACGTCTTCAAGAGAAGAAATTCAAGTCCAGTTGCAACGACAAGAAGATCTCAACGAGAGCACTGAAGAGAAGCGACGCGTGAAGCGCGCGGCGGCGGCGGCGGCGGCACCGACCCAGGCCGGTGTAGATCTCCCGCGTCACGTTGAGGGGCGAGGACGAGAAGCTCTTGGCGAAAAACTGCAGCACGTGATCCTGAGGGAGGGACAGGAGAAGCTGGGTCGACTTTAAGTTGAGGTGATTTTAACGGTGAAGAAACGAGGCTGTGAGCAGAAGGGCTCCTTAGCTCGGGGCTGATGTTTCAGTCAAACAGCTCGCCGGCGTCTTCCTGATTCTCGCTCGTTTTAAGAAGGACTCACGCTGAGGTCGGGCTCGGGCTCGGTCAGAGCGGCGCACAGGTTCCTGAGCAGGAGGCTCCAGCTGTCGCAGGTCAGGACGTCTGACGGCGGGGCGGCGCAGAGGACCTGCAGGGCCTGACGGCGCTCCTGCACACACCGGAGAGATTTCTTCACATCTTAGCATTTTTCCACTTTTTTGAAAACAGAGCTCAGAGCCCTGGACAGGAGAAGCACATCCCTTCTACCTCTGTGGGTCTGCTGGTGTCCAGCCTCTCCGCCAGCGCCTGCAGCTGCTCCTGTCTGATGAAAGCGTAGCTCTAGAAGACGGACAAGCGAGAGGAAGTGAGGCGGCCTCGAAGGAGCTCCGGTCGGACGCGGCGCCGGCGGGTGTCGGACCTGGTTGAAGGAGTCGCCGCTGTCGGAGCAGTTGTCGTTGTAGTGGCCGGTGAACTGCCGGCGCTGCTTCTCCCTGTGCAGCTCCTCCGTCCTCAGCTGGTCCTCCTCAAACTTGTTGATCAGAGACTCCACCGCCATCGTCACGCCGCCTTTCAGAGTCTGCAGCATCTGCTGGTACCTGAGCCGAGCACGGGGTTGCTATGTTAACTCAAACGCTGACGAACCCCACAGCCAATCACCTGCATCCAACCGACCCACAGCCAATCACCTGCATCCATCTAACCCACAGCCAAGTTACAGCTGCTATTCATGAGATGATGAGATGAGATGAGATGTACTTCAATGATCCCATGATTGGGAAATTGTTTAGCATTTTAAGACAAAAGAGCCGGTGCCGTTTGAGTTGTTCCCGATTTCAATAAGTAATAAAAGTGAGAGAAGAATCGGGAGACAAATGGAAACACTTGGTCCAGTCAAGCCTGTAAGTGTTATGACCAGGAACAGATGCAGGAAAAATACTTAAAAGGAAGATACGCAGAAATAAAAAGGTTAAAGGAAGACAGAGTCGGGAGCTGCTGCTGCTGCAGGCTGCCTCCTCTCACGGCGAATTGAATGAATTGATCAGTCCTCCAGTGAACCTCAAGAAATGGAGGCAGTAAGAAATACCTCCATCGGCTTGTAACAAACTACTGGTTCACGATGTTGTTTGGAAAACATGGACTCTTCTCCTCCTGTTCTTCTGTGTTACCACCGGAGTACAAATACCAATCACTTCATGTACGAACTTTTTAAGACACGTAGCGCAGTTCGAGCTATTTTCTATCCTTCAAATACGAAACAAATTTCAAGATGCGAATACGAGAGCGAGAAAATCCAAATTGGAAATTGGCGCCAAGCGAGCTCCCACATCTCCGATACGCTTCAGGACGCCACCGCAATTCTTCTGAATTGGCGCTGCTCGCTGCTCTCGCTTTGAAGAAGACCTCACAGCTTCCAGCATCCATTATTGTAATGTTAAGTTCATTTTGATTTCATAATCATCTTAAGTTCATTGTAATGTTCGGTTGATTGTAAGTGTAGGTTTTTGGCTCGGTGTTAAATGTATGTTCGTAGCCTCGTAAACACTCGCCGCCATCTGCACTCGTCTGTGTCTGACCTGAGGATTCATATGACAACATTAGAAGTTTACAATGACCATGATTAGTCTTTTTGATGTCCCTTATCAATATCATTCTTTTTCAGGGTTTTTCTACGTCAACATCCTTATTTTGTGAGTTTTAGGGGGCTTTGGAAACAAATTAATTTGTTTTCTGATATTTAAAATTTGGAAAATTCATTGAAGCTGCTGGAACGAATTAAACTGGTATCTTAAGGGACCGGTGTTCTGTTAACTCCAGCCTCCCCCCAGGTGAGGAGGAATGCTCGGGTGCAGCCTCTGCGGCGCTCACTCAGCAGACTCGCGGGTCCGGCAGGTCAAGGCGTGGATCAGGGTGTCGTGTCCAGATCCGATGGCGTGCTGTCCATCGCCCCTGGTCAGCTTCTTGGTCTCCTCCTCCACCACGTTCCCCAGGGAATTCTCCACGTGCTGCCGGAGGAACTTGACAAACTCATAGCTGTGGAGAAGGGGGTGGAAATCAACTTAACGCAGCTTCATATCTTGGTTCCTCATCACTGAATTTCCAGAAGTGATCCGGAAATTCCATAAAAATCATCAGGAAATGGATGGAGATTGTCTGCCTCACTTGTGGAAGTTCTTGTCCGTCTCCTCCAGGTGAAGAAGGATCTGTTCGGCGCACTCCGCCGAGGGAGCCCCAGAAATCCTGTCGCTGGTGCTCCTCAGCAGCTTCTTGAGCAGAGACTCCAACTCCGCCTGATCCTCGGCCAAAACCTGAGACATCCCTGCAAACAGCTGATGAAACGACTATTGGAGAAAGAAGATTCATGCAAGAAACACGTGTTTTCATTTTCTTAGCCCTTCTGCATAAAACTAGTCTGCAGCAGTGTCTCTTTCCTCTTCTCACAGTTTGATTTAAACATGGAAAACCCTCACAATTGCCGGGCCTCGACATGATCTTAATGAAAACTGTGCTGCACATCCAGCAAAGCCAGTGCTGCAATCAGCTGTCCATTTAACTTAACTGTTTATTTCACTGTCTGCATGCAACCTGCCCTTTGTGATTTTGCACACTCAACGCTGCACGCCACTTTTAAAATGACAATCTGCACTTTCTCAAGCTGCACATCCTGTGAACACAACTGTTTCCATTTCAATTTGCCCTCTTTCTTTCAACCTCCTGTGACTACTATTTACATTTCTTTGCACTGTTTACATCTCGTTGCAATAATAAGCTTGTTATTTGGTTTCACTGTGGGCAGCAACATAAGAATCTCATTGTACAAGGATCACACGTTTCCAGACTCTATGAATGACAATAAATACATTGAAATCTGAAACTTGAAATCAACATATTTATCTCACTATCCATCTGATCTCAGTCGGTTTAACCTGTAAATTAAATCCACAATGTTCTAGTATTTACATCCTCATGTTGGCTAGCGACAAGCAATACCACATTAGCAGTTAGCTTACAGCTGACACTGCTCATAGCTACACCTAGCCTGCATGACTTCTACGGTTGAAACGCACCAGGAGGACCAAACGTCGGCCTTGCAGTGTCGACCCCCGGGGGAACCGGGGCCTTTGGGGTTCGGTGTCGGCCTCACCGGTTCACATGCAGGTGACGTCCAGGGGAGCCGATTGTCATCGTTAGCCGCGTCTCTATGGAAACGTCCTCTCGGCGCGGTGCATTGTGGGCAAGAAACAGGCGGTGCCTTCCGGACGTAGAGGACAAATAACAATTTCGACAGTAGATTGTGTATTATTTGAACTTAATTCAAACTTTAATACACACATCGTCGGATATTGATCTGAAATGAAGATATATATATATATATATATATATATATATATATATATATATATATATATATATATATATATATATATATATTGTGTTCGATTAAAAAATAAACGTTTCGGTTAAATGTATTACATTGTGCCGTTAACGTGAGGTATTTAAACAGAAACAACTTACGATATTCGTGAGGCTTTGCAATTGGAAAAAAAAGTACATTTATATTTACTTGCTCAATACTTGAGTGGAATCTTGATATCTGGAGTTGTTTTTCATTGTTGAAAATGTGTTCAAACTGTTGTATCGAAAAGATATTTTCCTATCGACGGTTTTCTTATAGGACTTTGAACGCATCATTGAAAGGTTTCCCTAATCACGTGACTCATGTTTTCCTCTCTCTTCCGGGTTTCTGTCACCAGTGTCGTACCTCACTCAACTTCTGTCGGCTTTTTAATTTTGATGACTTTTTATTTTGTTTTTAAGCTTACCATATAGGTACAGAAGCATGCCTCGTTCCCACGTCGGCGCTTTTCGTCTGCGTTACACCGGGAAATCACGTCGTTAAATCGATCAGCGAGGCGTTAGCTAGCAAAGTTACCTAGCCGGCACAACCAGTGCCCCATGGCGGCGGTTGACAGCTTCGAGCTGCTGTGCAGGGAAATCTCTCGGTCGTGCAGTTGTTATTATGAAACCCTGGCTCTGGTCGGCGCTCTGTACACGGCCTCCAAGGCTGCAGGCCTGCTCAGAGACTGCTGCATGCTGGTCAGGGTGCACTTCATGCCGAGGATGATCCCGAGTAAGAAGTTGACCCAAAGATACGGAGGCTGGGCTGTTGTTCATGGTAAGAGAGGAGACTTCATGAGGGCTGGTAGGATACCATAGCTTTTTTTTTTTTTTTAAAGACAATTCATATAATTCAGTGCTGGTTTTGTTTATTCCGCCCCACTGGTGACATTTGGGGAAATGAGGGGTTCCAAGAAATAACTTTCAAATCACAATGAAACAACCCGAGCATTACGAGATAATTAGCAATAAAGTGCCTAAAAATCAGGCAGTATCAGTGAGGTTGTGCTTGTTTTATTCAAATGCTTGTGAAAGGCTTGACTTCCCATGATATCAATTGAAAGCCGGGCCTCTTAATACATTTCGTCATTGTTGGATCATGAAAAGGGAATGTGCTCCAGTGAAGGTCATGTCGTCCTTGCCGTCAGGTGCGTGGGAGCCGGTGGCCCAGGCCTACACGGAGGAGCTGGCCAGGCAGGGCTTCAGCATCGTCTTTGTCGCTCAGGAAATGGGAGCCGTGGACGCCTTTGCCACCGCTCTCTCCCTACGCTACGGAGTGGAGACCACCGTCGTCCTGATTGACCTGTCTCTGGAACCGGCGACCAGCAAGCCCGTCAAAGAGGCGCTGAGGGGTAAAGATATCGGCGTCCTGGTGAACTGTGCGGACGAGTCCTCGGCTTCACCCCAGAACCTGGTAGAGGTCCCAGAGGAGACGCTGCTGGGTTTGGTAAGGAGGAACGTGGAGGCCGCTACCCTGATGACCCGCCTGGTGCTTCCGGGGATGGTGGAGCGCGGCAGAGGAGCCGTGGTCAACATTTCATCTGGGGCCGGCTGCAGACCCCGGCCTGGACGAGCGACGCTCAGCGCCTCCGTGGTGAGAACCACCACCGCCGGAGTCCTCCGTGCAACCACAAGGCCTGCTTTTACCCCGGCAGAAAGACAAAGACCTTCTTTGAGTTCACTTTTCGCCTTCAGATGTCTCAAGCAATTCAAATCTGTCTTCCCAGGGCTACTTGGACAACTTCTCCAGAGCCCTGCAGCTGGAATACGGCGACAGGGGGATCGTGGTGCAAAGTCTGATTCCATTCAAGGTAAGGAGGCCGACGGGACCCAAACACCAAACGTCACACGACAGAAGACAAAAAACAAGCGATTTAAAAGGGTAGTGATCCAAACTTTATCTTTCTGTTTCAACAAATACAATTTCCTTAATGAGCCACTAAATGACTGAGCGGCAGGGGTGTTTTTTTACCTTGTTATTATCAGGCTCTTGCGCTGGAGTTCTATCTTGTCGGAGTAAAAAGTTAATCGCGCTCTTGATGTGTGTGAAGAATCTGGTATTGCCAATCAAGTATAATGAGGCTGTGGAAACAATTCATCAGGATTGACAAAATGATCAAAATGATGAGATGATTAGTTTGTTTTGTCATGAAGACAAGTCATTGGGGGACCTGCGATATCAAACCCACCTAAATTAGTAAAAATAAAGGCTGTCTTAAACTCCATTTGAGCCGAAATCCTTGACGGCGGGTTGAAATAAGGACATTAACCTCAGCTGCGCTCCTTGATGGTATCGCTCTGTTCATGTCGAGATCGCCTCGAGCGAGAATCAACCTTCCGGCTGGTTCGCGCCGAACCCGGAGGTCTACGCACGCCACGCCATCTCCACCCTGGGCGTCTCCTGTAGGACCACGGGCTACTGGCCCCACACCGTGCAGGTAACGCACAGTCTTTGCGCAATACTTCTCAAGCGACGAGGCCATTCGTCGGAGCCTTCGGGATACTTTCGGGTTCATGAGAGAAACACCTACGACAGAGCGCGTTTACTTTTCAGGAGACGGCTTCTCAGTCTGGATTTCAACGATTTCCTCAGCACTTGCCGCCGTCTCGCTCGAGTCGAAACGAGCCGTACGCTCTGACATGCACGTCGAAGAAGAGCAACGAAACGTGTACCCGGCATGTACTCGACTGTCGCGGTTGCGTAACAAGTACAAATGAAGGTTATGATTTAACTGTGCTTGAATCTACACATCGGCTGATACAGCATAACCAGATGTGTCTCCTCCCAAGGCCGGTTAAATGTTTATTACCTTTCAGATTACCATAACTCATCTGCACCTCACACGCCTTGAGCAAAACACAGCTGCAATCAAGATGATCATATGCCCTCTTACTGGGCCTGCTCGTGCTCCTCCTGCTCCTTCCAGGGTTGCAGTTAAGCATTTATTGGGTTGGTATCCTCTCGGTTGCATAATCCTGATCGGAAACCAGATACCGTCAGTTGCTCCGAGAGCACAGCTCGTTGATATGGACGGATTTTACAGCGGCCGCGTCTAATCTCTGCCGCTGCACGTAAGGACGACTGCGGCTTACTTAACGGCTCCGCTGCAACCGGGTTCAAATCCGAGCCCACCACGACGGGCCGGACAGCTTTTATCGGTTCTTGTTTCTGCAGAACAGAAGCAGAATTGATTACAAAATTAAAACTCCCGGCCAGCGGGTCGGGAATCGGAGTTGCCTCTGTCACAAAAGGTTTCTCCGAGTTTCCTCTTTTTCCCCCCAAAGAGAACGATTTCTAAATATCAGTGGATACATTCGTCTGGTATTTTACTGTCATACTCACATCCGAGTACCTGTGACTCGCAGGTACTCGAACTCGAATCTGCGTGTAATTTCGCCCGATGTTGTGTTTGGTGTGGTCCCTTCACAGTTCGGCCTGGCGAGGTGCGTTCCAGACTGGATTTGGGTCCTGGGATCCCGGATGTTCTTCAGTTCAAGCTAAGGCTCCCATGAACAAACTGCTTTTTTTTTTTCCCTGCCCGTATTGAGTCAACAACTCCTGCTGTAAAGCAAGTGAAGGTTGAAAAGATTTATTTTTCTACACTGGTGGAGAAGTGAAATGAAGAGTGAGGATGAAGTACTTGAAAGCAATAATATATATCTACCATAAATATATTGTGTGGTCTCGATTTATTGTGGCACCAGTTTCCCGGCGATGTTATTTTTTGAAAATACTTTCCAGCTGACATTGTGGGTGTGTTGTCTTGATGGCTTTTTGTTATTTATTCTGTATTTTTGTCGGTAAAATGAAAACTTGCCAACCTTCCAGAAAACTGACCCATGTGTGTTTGTCAGAGAGGTCGCGGATTCGCTTTGAAAACACTAGGTTTTCTGATATCACGCAACGCGACGCATTCACGGATCAGAGTCGCTGCCAATGCCATAGACTATATCATGCTAAGCTAACTAGCGGCAGCTGGGGTCGCCATAAAACATCTCTCAATTGCATCAGAATTCCCTTGAACTCATATTCGCTAAACCACAGTTGTAAAAAATTTAGAACAGTTTTAAGGCGTAAACAAATGACCATCAGCCGTAATCCAGTGTTGTGGCAATGATTGACAGGATGATTTCAGATTTGTTAATCCTGGAAGAACACACACCTGCACTTTTTCTGCTTACAACGGAGGTGGGTTTGTCAATCATTTACGCCCCGCCTCCGCCACAGCAGGCACCAGAGTTCACTCCGAGACCTCCCAACCCCCCCCAGGTCACAGGGGGTTTGTAAAGCGTAGGATGCACGTGAGGCGCCCCCCGCTACAAGCGGAGCAAACCCCGGCGGCGTCCGCGGCCCAGATCACAACGAACCGTCATGGTTCGTTGAGGGCAATGAGAGTGTGCCGGATGCACCGAGCGAGGAAATAAGTTCATGAAACCAAAATACAGTGAAACCTTTACTTACGGACGCCTCAACTTGGGAATTTTCGGAGACATGAGCCGGGACTAGCGTTTGTCACTGAAATGCCGCCGTGGCGTTCAAAGACAGTGGGACGCGCCGCTGCCACTAGCTAGCCCCGAGAAAATCCTGGAAAAACACGAGCAAGGTGTGCGTGTTGTGGACTCGTCCGTGGGGAGATGGAGAAGTTGTTGGTGAGAGACTGGTGAGGGAAGACAGGAGACGTTTCCGGGGATTTGGTGCGGCGGACGGCGGGAACGTCAACCGACAAGGCGTCGGAAAAGTCGTTCAAAGCCGGTCGGGGGCGGTTTGCTGGTTTTAAAATGAGAGGCGGCTTCACTCTGTGACTAAATGAAGTCGAGGCATAACGTGTAGCAAAGAGTGCATCTACATTTAGCAATTTCATTCTGAGTTACGAGCTCGGTCGCCGAGCCAATTCCGCTCCAAAGTCAAGGTGTTCCCGTAATAGCGGTTGATAAAAGTGATCCGGACACTGCGGGCGCCGGATCACTGAGCCCAGAAATTTCTGCTACAGGCGGGTGATGTTATTGAGAAGAAAACGCCACGTTTGCTCGCTGTTGTTCCGTCAAGCAGAAGAGATAAGCTGTTAATGTGTGGCCTCCGCCTCACTTTGTACTCTGAACACATCCCAGGATAAATTGGTGATGGATTTTGCCGTATTTCACACGGATCCCTTCCAAAAGCCGGGATGGGGACATCCCAGGTTGTCATGCGGCGCAGTTTGTAGGCTGAAAGGATGAAGGTCCAAAAAACAAATCACAGCAGGGTTGACGTCCACGCTTCTGTTTGTCATTCATTCATTCGTTCATGGACTACATGGCTTATCCTGCGCTCAGGGTGGAGGAGAGGCTGGAGCCTATCCCAGCTGCTAGGCTGTCACTGGGCAGGAGGACGTTCACCCTGGATCAATCACAGAGCCACACAAAGAGACATACAACTACTCACCCTTTCATTAACTAGTCACACACAGACAGTCAACTATTCACCCTTCCATTAACTAGTCACACAGAGACATACAACTCTTCACCCTTTCATTAACTGGTCACACAGAGACATTCAACTATTCACCCTTTCATTAACTAGTCACACAAAGACATACAACTCTTCACACTTTCAGTAACTGGTCACACAGAGACATTCAACTATTGACCTTTTCATTAACTAGTCACACAGAGACATCCAACTATTCACCCTTTCATTAACTAGTCACACAGAGACATTCAACTATTCACCCTTTCATTAACTAGTCACACAGAGACATTCAACTATTCACCCTTTCATTAACTAGTCACACAGAGACATTCAACTATTCACCCTTTCATTAACTAGTCACACAGAGACATCCAACTATTCACCCTTTCATTAACTAGTCACACAGAGACATTCAACTATTGACCTTTTAATTAACTCGTCACAAAAAGACATCCAACTATTCACCCTTTCATTAACTAGTCACACACAGACATCCAACTATTCACCCTTTCATTGACTGGTCACACAGACATTCAACTATTCACCCTTTCATTAACTAGTCACACAGAGACATTCAACTATTCACCCTTTCATTAACTAGTCACACAGAGACATCCAACTATTCACCCTTTCATTAACTAGTCACACAGAGACATCCAACTATTCACCCTTTCATTAACTAGTCACACAGAGACATCCAACTATTCACCCTTTCATTAACTAGTCACACAGAGACATCCAACTCTTCCCTCTGATTCACACGCCTGGACAGTTCCGGTTCTCCGTCCTCTGAAGCCCAAACTCCAGAAACACGTTATAGCCGTGGCAGAGAGTCGAACACCCGGACTCAAGTGTTTCCCCGCCGTGTTTCTCTTTCTTTTC
>CAAKHD010007236.1:9457-62069 GCA_901007705.1 Fistularia tabacaria
GATGCGTGCAATTGGAGTAGTGTTTAAAATTGTTAATTTATTGTTTAGAATGTCTTTGCATCCAAGCAAGAGCAAATAAAACAATAAATTAACAATTTTAAACACATGTGCAACCACACACACACACACACACACACACACACTCACATAGTGCAAAAGCATCTTTCGCAACTTGGAGGGCTAGAATAATAACTTTCATAATGTGTTCCTACCGCGAAGAGGAAAGAGAGATAGAAAGAGTCTGACTATCTATCTATCTATCTATCTATCTATCTATCTATCTATCTATCTATCTATCTATCTATCTATCTATCTATCTATCTATCTATCTATCTATCTATCTATCTATCTATCTATCTATCTATCTATCTATCTATCTATCTATCTATCTATCTATCCATCCAATCTCAGGTGGCCAATTTCAATACATTTATATTTTATTCAGACATCTTGTTCACTGGTTTCCTCCCGCAGTCCAAAAACATGCAGAGGGCAATTTGGAAAAATTGCCCCAATAGAGATTATATGCATACATATTTATAGAAAGAGGACATGTTAATGTACACTATGAGTATATATGGTGTTATTTTCAATAGCATGACACTGAAACTAGATTATGTCTAAAGTATAATGTTATAGTAATTTGTGAGCTCAGAAAATGATTAGATTTATGTATAAAGCACCAGTTTGTATATTATATATGAGGTCGAAAGAGAATTAGATATTTTTAAAGATATGAAAATGTGACATTTTATACTTTATTATTATGAGTATAATTATTGACATATTTCAAGTCAGGGCAGCACGGTGGCGCAGTGGTTGGCACTTCGGCCTCACAGCATGAAGGACCCTGGCTTGCTTCCAACAAGGCGACCATTCAGTGTGGAGTTGTCTGTATATGCATCTTGCCCAATGACAGCTGAGATAGGCTCCAGGACCTCTGCGACCCTGACTGTCTAATAAGCTGTATAGATAATGAAGTAATGTTAATATTGCTCAGTCTTTTCCCACTCATCTTGCACACAGGCTCATTAGGCCAATCCCTGCTAACATTGGGTGAAGGGCAGGGGTTTAACCTGGACCACCGGTCGCTTTCACATATAGAAACATTCAACCATTCAATTTCTCATTCTCATTTTCTTTCTCATCTGATTGCAGGGTTAACTATGTAGTTCTCAATTAATAACACAATGGTGATATGAAGTTGCAGCAATGTGACCCGAGTTGAGGCGTCACAGCGACGCAGTTTAATTGAAGGAGTCAGCCAGGAAGAATTTCGACCTAAATGAACAAGGATTGGTGAAGATTAGTGGTTTCATGGCCCCGTGTGGCCTGTAATCATCAGCAGTGTTTGAGCGGTGATGCCAAACCTGCCAGACGGCTCTGATGGATTTCTCCTGACAGCACACGAAACAAGGTGGCTTCCTGGACACGTTTCCACAGCTGCCTCCACACTTCATCATGCAGCTTATTCTCATCACATTGCCCTCGGTAAATGGGCTGATGCAACAGTCTGCAAGCTCTCTCTTTCTCTCTCTCCCTGCTCTTCCCTCTTTCTTCCCACTCTTCCTCCTCAATTCCCTCCCCCTTTTTTGACTAACCTCCTCTCACTCTTTGCCCTGTCTCGTCTCTCATCCCCACACCGCTTATTATTCGTTGTGAAATTGCTATACATACCGTTCTTTTTTTTTCTCTTCTTTCTTTTTCGAATAACTTTTTCTTACAACCATCTTCCCCTTTGATTCATCTATTTTCACCTTTCTTTTCTGTCTCTTCCTTCCTCCATTTCTTTCCTACTGTATTTTCAGCCTTTCCAGTTTTGCCTTTCTTGCTACCTTTTTTAATTCCTGTCTATCTCTCTCTTTCTCTACACACTTTTTTTCCGCAATGGAATGTGTGATGAGCCTACAGCTAATCCCATCCCTAAAGCACCTTAGCAACGCTTGCTAAGGGAATTTGGAGGGAGCTATACACACACACACACACACACACACACACACACACACACACACACACACACACACACACACACACACACACACACACACACACACACACACACACACACACACACAAACACACATACAGATACAGGCGTGCACAAAGCCCAGTGAGCAGCCCCCTATTGGCAGCAAATGGATTCAGGGATGCACTAATACATCTTCAAATGTGCTTTTTAAAGCATTTAGAAAGGCTCTGTTGTCGGATGATAACTCCCCACCGGTTAAAGGATGGATGCTCCTGTTGTTTCAGCACCGCTCTTTCCTCCCTCTTGCTTTTTTTTGCCATCCCCTCACCATCTCCTCTCCAACAACCTAGTTGTGTTCTTGAGAAAAAAAATAAGAAAAAAAACAAAACAAGAAAATATAAAGAGGGGAAAGTTTGTGTCCAAACAACCCACTGACTTGTGTAAAGTTTCCTCCTGAGGATGCTTAGCACAAGTATATTAAAGTTCTGGATGGGGGCGGGGCTATATTATGCACTTGGATTTTGAGGTGTTCTGGTGATTGTATCATCAAAAGTATGAGTGCAACTGGGAATGAATCATGTGCTTCTTTATGGATAGGTCGCAGCTGAGTACATGAATATTATATCAATAACTGAATTTGTTCTGCAAGTAACTTCATTTTATGCATGGGTTGGCTGATATGGAGTGATGATTTTATTTAATGATTTTTATTGATTTTTATTTCTTTCTATATGGAGTGTCTGGGATCTTACTATTTTCTCCACGATCATTAAGGTATTTCTGATTTTGATGACATTCAAAGGCCCTTTGTTACGGGTATCAGTGTTACAGTTTCCTTAAAAACTGAAAAGATAAGACCTGAGAATCAGCTGAGAAAAAAAATACTGATACGTGCAAGAAACATGAAAGTCTGTTAAATTACCAAAATGTCTGCATAATGTTATGCAAACAAAAGCTAAAAATGACAGTAAATAACCCAACAATAATCAAACAATTGGCAGAAATCGTCAGAGTCAGAAAAACCTCCAGTTCCTGACTTGAAAGAGACCGGAAGACATAAGATATAAGATATAAGAACAAAATAGCATTATGTTATGAAAGATGGTTATGAGGGATGAATGTGCTTTCGCATTTTCATTGATTCATGTTCACTTCCTGCAGTTGCGTGATGTAAAACGGTGGCAATTAATAAAAAAAATGTTTTTTCATAATGTTCACACCATTGATTCCTTTAATTCCTCATGAACAAGGTACTTGAATGTGATATGTAATTGCCAGTATAATTTAAATCCCTAAGCCATTATTTAGCTGAGACCAACTTAAGTCATGTTTTCGATATCTTTTGTAATATTCATTGTTAAGCACCCGCTGCTTACTTCCTCATGCACTACCTCCCACTCTCCATATGCTTGCTTGAATCACAGTGATAACCATGTTAAGGACGTCTAACAGTCTGAGGGGAAAAAGTCCACAAATGTCATTCAAGTAATTCTTGTTAAAGGTCCCAGTAGATCATACCAGTTTATTTTGTTTATATGGAATGAATGAAGGTAATGGAATGTTTTGTCCTGTCTGGAGGTTGGATGAGGTGAAAAAATCATGTAGTCAACCAGACTAATCTAAACCTGCATGCACTGCAGGGAACAGACAATTATTATTATGCTCCAGCCTCTCTGATTTGGCCATTGTGTTAAACTCCAAGCAAATAAACCACGCAAATAAAAAGTTCGGGAGCATTTCATTCCATCATCACAGTAAACACATTATGTGCTACGTATGATAAGTTTAGTGTGCGTGCATGTGCGCGTGTACGTGCATATATGTGTGTGTGTGTGTGTGTTGGCCCACACACACACACGAAGACACACTTACACACTCCCAGGGGATATCAATATTCAATATGCAGTATCCAAAAACGACGCATTCAATGGAAAAGCATATATACTTCCTTGAAATAATATATCCCAACAGATCTCTCTCTCTCTGTCAAACAGATATAAACACACACCAACACACACACAAACACACAAATGCATATGAATGCACAGATGGGAAGGCCTACATAAGTGGATCAGAGAGGTGGGTGTGTTAAGGAATCTTCAGCCAGGCTATCACGAACAAGCATGCTACACTCTCTCTCTCTCCCTTTCAAATAGCAGATTCCTCCACACCACCAAAGATTAGCATCCCCCCCTCTCTCTCACATACACACAAACACAAACACACACACACACATACTCACACACACAGACACACACACACACACACACACACACACACACACACACACACACACACATGCATAAACAAACAAATGCTCACATCACTTAGAGCAACGAATAAAAGAAACCGTCAGTATGGTCACTGGATGAAAATTTTCTGTTACAAAATCCCAGCCTGGAATTCAGGAGAAAGTCCAGGAAGAAGATCTCCTCACCTTTTTCTTATCACGTCTTTGACTGCAACTGCTTCGATATTCTAGATTACGCCTGAGGAATTGAAGTTCTTGGAATGTGTACTGCACCAAGGTCAGCAGAACTTCCCCCTCAGGAGTACAACAGAACATTAGTGAAGATATATATTTAAAAAATGAGTTTATAATTTTTAAATAACTCTCCAAAAAGAAGAAGGATCATTTTCTGATTAACTCACCACCAAAAAATAGATTGAGTGTCGAAGGCGAATATAAACAGTTCTAACAAACCGGGGGCCAACACTTAAGCCCAGCTATAATCACAGTAAATAGAGAAATGCTACATGAACATCTGTATAGATTCACAGCTTTGATTAATTCCTCAATTTCAGCTATTATCCAACAGGAATACCAAATCATTGTTGCATTTGGTAAAAAAAATAACAATGGTGTCTTTGTTTCTTTGTTTGATTGCTTTCTGTTGTTCGTGTCCTTGGTGAGCTGACCTCATTTTTGTCTGAGTTGTTAAATTTCGATACAAGCCTAGCATCTGAGAAATTGGTTAGCAGTTACAGGTTAATAGGGATAAAAACTAAATCAGAAAATACTGCTAAAACAAAGAATACATGATCAAAAACTTATGTGAGTAGGATGCTGAAATCTAGTCATTGTTTCGCCTGAAAAATGGTAATCATTTCTGACACAGTCAAAATTGCCAATCAATTTCCGTAGGGGTTATCCTTGAAAAGATGATACAAAGCATTCAACCGCTTTATCAACATTTGTATTTCTTTCCACCGCAGTCAAGAAAACTCCACTGCAAGCCGTATAGACCAACAGCGATAATGTACTGCACCAACTGAAATCTTAATTCACTTAGCCTCTTGTCCTTCCTCACTGTGTAACACACACACACACACACACACACACACACACACACACACACACACACACACACACACACACACACACATCACACACATCACACACCCTCCTGTACCACGCCGACAGACAGCCGAGGTAGTGTGACTAATGACTCTGTGGGTCAACATGTTATAATGAGTAAGGTAACAGCCAACACACACATGCACACACACATGCACACACACACACACACACACACACACACTCAAAAAGTACTGTCATTTAGTTCTGCAGGACTTTAATTCAAAGGACATACATTGTGGGCAGGTTAATGCACTGCAAGGGCTGAACAAATCCCAAGACTCTCCATGGTATCTCAGACATTTGAATATGGTGCTCCAACCTAGGTAGATCAAATCATTGAAAGACCAAAAATCTTAACTGTAAACTCAAAGGAGATGTTTTTATTTTTAAAGAGCCAGAATCAGTCTAATAGCCTTGTCCTCATCTGATGTTATGTTCTGTTCTCTAAAATGTGATTTTTGCCCCATCACCAGAAAGCAGACAGTTTGTCAGTATAAAATGCCCTTAAAAGCAGGACATTACTGAAGAGCTAGTTTCCCAAGGCAGTCAGAAGAGAACTTTGAGGAGGTCTTTAAGTCTGAATATTATTATTATATAGAGCATTTAAAGGTCATTTTCAAGGGCTTACAAAATTATTCTAATTGCTGCTGCGTTCATTATGGTGTGCATACTGTATTGTATTGTGTGTCTGACATGTCATTTTGAATTTCTGAGCAAATACTATCACATACTAAATAATGACATTTATTAGGAGTTTTTAAAATGTTGGTAAATCTCTGTGTTTCAGAAATAATTCAAAGTCACCGAGTTATTTTTGTTTCCCAGACAATGCTTGCAAAATACAACAGGGTTCTCTTTGAAATCTTACTGTTATAAGCACACACCCACACTGAAGTCTCCCCATGTCAAACATCACTGAATAATTATTTCATCGTTGTTAATGACTGGTATTAATTGACGAGTGTTTTTCCTGACCAAACTGGTGGAAGGTTGCAGAGCCATGAACCACGTCTCACCCGCAATCTGCAAATGAGTTCCAATCAGCAAAGGTGAAAGGGAAAGAGTTGTTCACTGACCTCTTGGTTGGCAGGAGGCCTTTTAACTCCATTGATTCACAACGGCCAATTCAAAAAATGCAATTATGTTACTATTTTTGTTCCATTCCACTTCTTCTGCAGGCTTTCCCTATTCTTTGTCTTCCCTGAGAGGCTTTAACCTGGCACCAAAAATGTCACGTCTCTCGAGGCAAATCTTTCGAGGAGCCCTCACTTATGCCATTACATTTATAGCAGGCCTTAAGATGGAAACACAAAAGGTTTTCTAACTTTCCATTGTCCAAAGATAGTCCTCCTAATGGCACATTTATAATGTCAAGCATTTTATACATTTTGTGCTGAGTTTCCACCCTGTTGTTTATTTTAAATAGCCTTTTAACCACTATGAAGCACTTTTGAATTGTGCCAGGATTTGTAAATGAGTATTAATTAACCTGAAACGTTTTAGTAAATGTCCAGGAATTTCGATATTCTCATTTCAGCACTTGGACAGCTCCTATTGTTACCCTTACGTTGGTGTTGCAATTTTACAGAATGTTTGGCGAAATCTGTACGGTAAAGTGCGGCAAGGTTCATTGCTGATGAGGCAGCGATGCCTCTGGCGTCAGATTTACAATTGTGAGAACTCAATGGAGTATCTTGTTCCCTATTCAATTGGCATACGGTGATGTTTTATATCCCATCAGCATTCCTCTCTTTCTGTCATGAACACAAACACACACACACACACACACACACACAAATACATACTACATATTTGGTCTGCTGTTTTCATATCAGCAAGAGACAACATGAGCAAATATGCTACACACCCTCCATGTGCTCTAAACAATTCATAATCATTCTAAACCAATAAAAGTAAAGAGTGGCATGCAACACAGTTTTAGTTAAAACCATTGTTTTTCAATTGTTTTTCAACCGTTGTTTTTAAGGCTTTCAATTCTGGTGCTTTAATCAATTTTGATTCAGGTTGGTCATCATGAGGAGAACACTAAAGGTCAAACTTTTTTTTTCTTACTTTATCTAATCCTTGTTTTTTCATAAAACTGAAAACTGTCTGTGGTCTTACCTTTATTTGGATACTAAGTCCAGGTGCCTATCGTTCTCCACAAAAAGCTTGGATACTTTGTTGTAAAACAACTTATTTTATTTTATCGTATTCATTGAATTTAATATTCTGTTTATAATTATTAGTTATTTGATGTTGCTTATAAAATAAGTGGCAGATACAAGCTCCTGCCAGCTCAAATGCGCCCCCTTCAGGTGTGGCACAGTACTACCTGCCTCATCGCATGACTTTTATCTGCAGTTAATTGTCAGATCAGCCAGTATACTTCTGTCACACAGGGTATGTGAAAGACATTCCACAGAGTGTAGAAAGTCATGGTGCATATAATCATGTCATAAATCTTTCTACAAACATAACATTGGTGTCATACCGAGGAAACCGAATCAACAGCACTGTGCAGCCCCGTTTGTGAGGGACTGCGCGTGCTGGGGGCTTGGCACAGCTTGCCATAGCTCCACCTCAGGTTTCTCCTCTACTGAATCTGGAAATATGCAAATTCAGCTACTTTTACCTTAGAAAATGTAAAAAAAAAGATTGAAATCCACAGAAAATAAATTTATAACACAGATCAGTGGACAAATATTCATATTTATTTTATGGTATGATTATTCGGTTTGTCTACCTCATCTGCCTCTACTGACTGACTGCATGTCACTGAAAAAGTAAACAGAAAGCATCATGTGAACAAACAGCCCACTATTTTGGTTTTTAAAGCATCATTCTTGTCAAAACTGCACTTTTCTGTCCTTGTTGCTGCAGTGGTGAGTTTGACCTTCTCTATAAAATGGTGAATGAGCTGAATTAGACTAATAGAATGTTTTCACTTCAAGTATCTTGGGGTCTTGGTCTTCAAGTATCTCGACACCAGTCTGTCTTGGTGAAGAAGGAGATGTGCCAAAAGGCGAAGCTCTCAATTTACCAGTTAATCTGTGTTCCTACCCTCACCTATAGTCACGAGCTGTGGGCTCTGACCAAAAGAAAAAAGTCCTGAATCCAAGCGGCTGAAATTAGCTTCCTCTAGAGGGTGTCCGGGCTCTCCCTTAGGTGAGGAGTTTGGCCATCCTGGAGCGGCTCAGAATAGAGTCGGTACTACTCCAAGTGGAGAGGAGTCAGATGAGGTGGCTCGGGCGTATGGTTAGGTTGCCTCCTGGACGCCTCCTTGGTGTGTCGTTCTGGGCATGTCAAACCTGGGAACGCCTTGGGATCACTCCGGAAGAGCTTGACCAAGTGGCCGGAGAGAGGGAAGTCTCAGCCTCTCTGCTTCGGCCGTTGCCCTCATGACCCTCTCCTGAATAAGCAGTGGAAGACGGATGGATGGATGGACTGTTTTCACTGTGTTGTTGTCTTCGATCTTTGTGGTTATTCGCCACCTTAACAGAGCATGGAGGCTTTTGTATCAAATTTGCAGCAGTGGCTCAGTTGGTAAAGCCGACGCTAATCCGATTGGTAGGTTGCTGGTGCAATTTATGGCTCCTTCTGTCAGTATGTTGACATGTTCTTGCGTAAGACACTGAAAACCAAGTTGCTCCCTATGGCCTTCTTAGTTGTGTCACACTCGTTTTGTGAGTGAATGTGTGTGAATGGGTGAATGCTATGTAGTGTAAAGCTTTGAAACTGAAATGTGTGTTAGCACACTGTAAGTTGGGACATTGTACGTGGGACATGGTATTTACTCTGAGGAATATGGAGCTTGTCAAACAGGTTATGAATGAACCTGGATCTTTGGGGTCCTTGGAATCGAGGTTCGCCACACCCCATTCCCGCCATGTGCAGTGTTGACAGTGCAGCAATTTCCCCTCCTGAGCTGCCAGATTGTGGACCAGAATATCCCGAGGCCTCCTGGATGTTATTTTCCATGGCCTCACATAAGTCCTTCTGTGCCAATTTTTTTCTCCTGCCTGAAGGTATCGGGCAGCTGTCTGTGGACCCCCAAATTCCAAAAAGACCCGGTTGAACTCCTTCTTCGGTTTGATGACTCACAGCTGGTGTCACCACCATGACCAGTAGCAATCCCTGTTTGGCCACAGCCTGCTGGTCTGCTGCCTCAAAAATACAGGCAAAAAACATGGCCCATTCTGACTCAATGTCCTCCACTTCCCTTTGGATGCTGTTTAACTTCTTCCTTGGGTGGAAGCTCTTTCTGACAGGGGACTCTTCCACGTGTTCCCAATAGACCTTCAGGATGTATTTGATACATCTGCCAGGCCTGACCAACATCCTCCTCCACCATCGCAGCCAACTCACCACCACGTGGTGATCAGTTTACAGCTCCATCCCCTTGTGCTACCCGAGTGTTCAAGACATGTGGCCTCAAGTCGAATGACACTACCAGCTGCAGCCAAGGGTGTACTGGTGCAATTCCTGAACATGGTGCTTGTTATGGACTGTCTATGACAAATGCAGAAGCCCAGTACCAAAACCCTACTCGGGTTCAGATCGGGGGCCATTCCTCCCAATTGCATACTTCCAGGGCTCACTCTCGTTGTCCATGACAGCATTGAAGTTTCCAAGCTGATTGGGGGGACTTCTCGGCAAAGTGCTCACTAGAAACCTCTCCAAGGACTCCAGAAAGAATGGATACTCTGAGCTGCTGTTTGGTCCACTGGCGAAAACAACAGTCTGATCCGTCCCCCCACTTGATGGCTGAAGGAATCTATCCCTGTTGTCCACTGGGTTAAGCCCCAATGTACAGCATCCTGAGAGCCAGCTTCTACAGCTGAGGATCAGACTGCCCAGGTCCTCGCCTTTGGCCAAAACCTAGTTCACACTGCATCCGACCCCCTTGGCCCTTAGCCACACCCCTGGGCCTGGCTCCAGAGAGGGGCCCAGGGGTGTGGCTTGACGTGCATCCTGGCATGGGGGAAATTAGGTTAATTAGTGTTTTTCATCATGGGGGTCCTCTGAATGGCATTTTGTCTTGTCATTCATCTAGGACCTATTTGGATGACAACTGACCTCCCAGGATCACTGGGACTGGCAAACCCCTCCGTCAAGGGTAGAGGCTGTCAATAAATTCCAAACCAACTCTATGGATAACCCGCAGAAATTCCATAATGAATGAAAAAGACAGATACACCTTCTTGCTAAACAAGGCTCCTAGCTGCTTCATTTCATTCTGTATTCAAGGGTTTTGTGGGTGGAGCTGCCCGTTGTTTGTCTGAGCAGACTGTGTGTGATGATTATAGGCCCCGGAGGAGATCCAGGGGGTACTCCCTAATTGATTCTCATGAAAGCCTTCTAATTGAATTTCGAGGCCTGGTGGCGCGACTCACCATGCATTCTGTTTGATGATCGGCGACTTTGGTAAAAGGAAAAAAAAAAAGGTGTCTCCAGGCAGAATTCTGAAGAAAAATGTCTTGGTTGATTTCAGTTTTTACATTGGCTATCACTTACACAGAGCCGCAACATCTGTTTCTACCACTATTTACTGCTGAAAGAGAGAGTGAGGAATTGCAAACAACTGACAAGCCGCTGCTTATCATTGTCTCGCAGCGAAATTTCCATCAGCAGAAATTAATCTCCTCTACAGCTAACCATCTGCTTTTTGTTGTATCTCTGAACCGTCAAATTAATTACACCGAGAATAAGTTGTTTTTTTTCATCCTTAAAAATACAGGACTCTAAATAGACAATTGAAAATTGCTGCGCTTTATCTAATAAACACCTGCTGACAGCATCTTGATCCTGACCTCTCTCCTCAGGTCCCCATTTGGTTGTTTGGATCTGTATGGGCTGGAAAGGCCTGTGTCGCAATCACATATATGCTTTTATGCGATGTTGTTTTTGCCTGCAGGCGGCTCAGTGGCGCAGTGGTTGGCGCTTCGACCTCATGAAGGACCCTGATTCGATTCTGACAAGGGGACCTTACTGTGTGCAGTTTGCATGTTCTCCCCGTGTCTGCATGGGTTTCCTCCCACAGTCCAAAAACATGCAGCAGGTTAATTGGAAAATCAGGAAAAAAAAGGTCCAGAATGGGTGAGTGAGTGAATGGTTGTTTGTCTGTATATGTGGGCCTGCCATTGACTTGCGACCAGTCCAGGGTGTACCCCGCCTCTCGCCCAATGGCTCCAGCATCTTGTAAGATTTTGTAAAGTCTTTTTTTCTACGAAGTTACTAAGGTGTTACCGTTTCATAGGGTTTTTCTTTGTATTCATGCAAAGGCCTGTTGCAAAGCACCATTTTCTAGATCTGACTCTTCCATCCACAGATGTTACCTCCTATTCCACTGACATCGAGATGGTTGCTTTCTGCTCTGGTGATTGGTTTTGAGAATTTCACCGTTTATCCTCATGTTTTACCCACCTAATTTCTGAGCCTCCCTGTCCATACTGTTCCAACTCAGAGCTCTCAGAGGAGAGATGGGTAGGACTGCTATTTCCTTGGAATATTTACAGCAGCTAATATAAAATGAGAAAATGAGGACGACTCTCCATCCGGTTGCAGAGTGATGGAGAGTTCCAGAGCGAGAGCGAGAGCGAGAGCGAGAGAGAGAGAGAGAGAGAGAGAGAGAGAGAGAGAGAGACTCCTGCAGCACCAATAGATCTGCTTTTGGAGGAGAGACTGGAAGGGGAGTGGAGGGGCGGAGGGGGGGGGCGGGATTAAGCGGCTGAAAAATGGTTAAAACGTGTCAACGTGTAATTGCACGATAAGGCCCCCTCGTGAGGAATCCGCTGGCCCCGTTGCTATTTTCTATGGCGTCCCAGCTAATCTCCCCGCGCCACATTCTGTCTTGTGCAATCGGTCCCCCGTAATCTCCCGTGACAGAACCGGGTCCAATGACGGAGGTGAGGGTTTTTATTGGAGGAGAGGGAGGCAAATATGCGGAGGCGTGATAAACTGACGCCAATTAGCCACGTTTAGGACACCGGGAACATGCGGGATGGGGTGGTGTTGGGGGGCGGGGTGGAGGGTGCGGAAGCAGCAAGGTCCACGCATGTGCCAGGCTGAAACTGAGGAGAGGATAAAAACCTGCAGACACTTGTCTGAGAATCCCCTCACCACCCCAATCCTTCTATCCCCACCTACTAAACCTAGACCAACCCCCCCACCCTCGCTGAGGGTCCGGGCCGCAAAGTCTGGTGTGCGTTGTGACTGAACGGCCTTTGAAGCTAGACTTGTCTTTTTTTTTTTTAAATTATTTTATCTGATGATCATCATTGGTGAATACTCAGCAGGCAACAACACATCATTACCCAATCATTAACCTGACCTATGACTTCACTTATTAAACTGATCAGTTGATCACATACCTCATATATCAGCTACTACTTTTGAAGCAACATATTTTATTTATTTATTCTTGAGGCGCTTTGTCTATTGTTAAAAATTAGATGTTCTTTCAGACATTTTATATCATGTGGTAGATAACATAAATTTGGAGGGAGCTGTACACACACACACACACACACACACACACACACACACACACACACACAGACACACACATACACATACACACACCAGCACTCAGATGACAGAGTGCCAGAGTGCCAACCATTTCCAAACGAAATGTAGACAGACAGAACAAATGCGCTTCTTTCGTTCGTTCTTTCTTCCTTTCTTTCTCTGTCCGTTTGCACACCTCCTCTCTCATTAGGCATTTGTCACTTTGATATGAAGAGCCCAGGCAGCATTGTGACATGCTCAGAAGGCAGTATAAATATTTGATTAGCCCTAATGGAAATCATCACAGCCACACTAATTGTGCCGCACATTATCTGAGGTCCAGAATCAGCTGCGGACATCCCCTCTGATCCTCCCCCAGCCTCCCCTTTCTTCTTCCTCCAACCCGTCTCATCCACATTCTCTTTTGTTTATGTAGTTTATTTTGGGTCTCATGTTATCTACCCTTCCTGTCTTTCCTCTGTCATTGTTGTTATCGCTCTCCATGTGTACTGACATTTCTGTATACATTACCTGCAGTCCCTCATAATATTCATTTGTCTTTGACGTGGCAGTATTGTACTCTGATACCCAGTTTGGTGTTATGGCTAATGATGAACAAGCAGGGGCTAAATAGATGCAACAGCTTATCTTGTACACATTTAGAAATACAAACGAGAAAGGGAAAAAAATCGCTGCAGGAAGTATACAAATTAACTTGTTTTGTTCTGTCTCACTTTTAGATGTAGAAATATTGCATGTGATGTAGGCATTGAATTGCAGTGAGGAAAGGATTAATATTATATATGGTATTAAATTAGCATTTATGAAACCAAATAATAGGACACAATCACAAGGAAGTGGAAATTAAATGTCACTAAAAAGTAAGGTACTTTGGCAAATATATTGAACAATGTTGATCATAAGAGGCTCTTTTTTAATTCCCTAACTGTAAATAAGCATTCATAAAACTTTGTGTGGTTAAATAACTTTTTTTTTTCTTTTTTCAGTTTTCTTTTGTTTTTGCTTTTTTTTAATATAAGGTCTGCTACCCCTTCAGCATGGAATACGCTACAGGCTGACTTTAAACTCTTATTCCATTATGAGTTTTCCACTCTACACTGAGGGATAGATAGCTTGAAGTCTTTGAATGATGCCTTTGTTTTTTACATTTTTAGATTGCTGTAATATTGTTGAGTCACTGGCACCACAGATTTCCCTGTGAATGTTGTTAAGTTTCTCAAATTTTACTGTCACTTCTGAAAAATTGTTCTTGGGATCCTGATCTCAATGAGTGTTTACCTGGTCAAATAAAGATTGAATAAAAAAACTACTTACATAAAATAAAGGTCATATTTTCTCATATCATTACATTTTTGAAGAACATTGCACATTGAGTCTGCTCACCTACGTCCTGATTTCAAAGCTCTCACTTGTTCACCTTTAGTAAGTCTTTGAAATTGGACATTTTTCATGACAAACACTATTCTTTTAATTGATAATGACCCATGTGGCAAGTTTTTTTTTCTACGTATGTCCTATCTTAACCCCCATCCTGTTAGTGTTTACTTGTTGTTATTTACGGCGTGTCTCCTGCAAAGATCTGTGACATTGTTTGGTGTTGCTCCTCTTTTCTCTCTCTCACCCTCCCTTGGAGGTTTCCATTTACCCAAAGACAAAACAAGTTAATTGGATCGGAAGTGCGAGCCTATCAATGGGGAATCAGTATTCAAATCAAGACCTTGTCTGGACACAAACAGCAGGAAGCCAAATAAGACCCCGGCACTGCTGAATGGAAGGACAGGAATAAGAAAGAGAGAAACCAAAGGAGAGGGAGAGAGAGTAACTAAGAGCCTGGATTGTAGGGCCTCTCATCGGCTGACACCCTCCCGCACACACGCACACGGACACACACGGGAACACACACATGCAAACACCAACACGAACACACACACACACACACGCGTGCATACACACACACAGTTTTATATCTTGGTGCTTTCTTTCATGTTGAGTAGAGGGATCATTTGTACTTAAAATGACACCAGTTGTTTGCATCATCATGAGGTGTAACTCTACATCAGAGAATACAGTCCTGTCTATTAATTTGGTGGTATGTTTTTGTCTCTCCATATAATTGTACTGCTGCAGCAAATTGAGATATCAGAGGAAATCGGTAAGTCTGATACGAAAAACAAGCGTTTAGGGAGATGAATTATATACAATGCATTATTTAGGAATTACTATCCTAATTTTACACTTTGGGATTGTCATTCAAGATGATAATTGCATTTAAAAGAATAGAAGGAATTACAAACAGAAAATGTTTATAGTGATGTTTTGTAATCCTAGACTTCAGAAAGGCCCGTGCATTGTTGGAAGTTATTGAATTTCAAAAGAGTTTGGCACTTTTCAGCCATGTCCTGGGAGTAGCTTAAAGATGAGATGTTGCGTTCAATGAGTTTAGTTAGAAACTGCATCAAATTTCATTAAATAGTTTGAGTGGGGATAAGAAAACAGGCACAAAAACATTGCATGTGGATCATTTATTTGAGTTAAAGACTTGGACAATACTTGATTTTATTCATGATTGATCTTAAATGTTAGAGAATAAAAATTAATAGATCTTACTATAAAGTCTTTGACCCATGGTAGAAAAAAAGAAAAGCATCAATCAATAGGATTTAGCAAGGAGGGGGGGACGTGCATTTTAATTATGCAAAGCTTCTTGTCCTTGACTGAAGCAGCAGAAAAAATTGGAGTAAAATCAGTAATCTTGGCAGACAAATTGAACCACTTCTGAGACACCCTGTGGGTTACTTTAAGGAGGTCAAACATTACATTGAAGCAGGAATGTAGCAAACAGTAGCTGAAAGAAGCTAGGCGTGAGTCTTCATAGAAAGATGGGGCTGCGGAAGGTCATGTCTTGTGGCCAGTAGATTTATTAATTACACCAGCTGAGACTGAAATGGATGATATATCTGGCCCATTTATTTATCCTCCCTGATAGAGAATCTTTCTTGGTCTTTTTATTTATCTTTTGAGAATAATCTCCAAAAATGAGGCCCTTTTCTATGAAACTCTATCTGACCAATTATGCTATCTGTATTTATTTAATAATTTATTCAGTACAGTTTGATTTCCCTATATTTGGGGACAATTTATTTTATTTGACCAAACATCATAGCAGAATAATTTTCTTTGTGGCATGTTTATACATCCTACGCATCAAAGGTTTTCATCTCAAGCAGAATACTATCTCCTAGCATTTAGCTCTTATAACTAATGGCAGACAATCTGGGTAAGTGAGCGGATGAACAGGGAAAAGGAGAAGGGAGGTTATGGGTGGGTGTGGTGGGAGCGGGTAAAGGTCCTATTATCTTGTGTTGGAGGGCCACCTGAGCTAAAGACAGCCATTTGTTCCCAAATCGACCCATTGACCCCCTCCTAATTACCAGCCAATTATTTCCAAATGGACTGCAATTCACCACACACCCTGCGCACATAAAGAGGGGAGAATAAAATCGCCTCTTTCCCAATCTCTTGGTGTCTGTTAGAAGCTCTTGTTCATACAGTTGCTCAATCTTTCATCTTTCACTCCTTTATCTCCCATTCTAAAGCATTTTTATGAAGTGGTACTTTTTGACACATTGTTTCAGCCTCCTCTGTGATTTACTTAATCACACACACACACACACACACACATACACACACACACACACACACACACACACACACACACACACACACACACACACCTATTCACCTACTTTACAGTACTTATACATAAACCTCTCTCTCTGTCTCTCTCTCTTTTCCTCCCTCTCTGTCTCTCTGTCTCTCCATGTCTCTCTCGCTCTCTCTCTGGCACCGATTAGTCTCAGCACACACACCTTTTCACCTACTTTACAGTACTTATACATACTCCTCTCTCTCTATCCCTCTTTCTGTCTCTCTCTCTTTTCCTCCCTCTCTCCGTTTCTCTCTCTCTCTTTCTTGCTCTCTCTCTGGCACCGGTTAGTCTCAGCAGGCCGATGTGTATCGATGGGTCTGGCATGAAGGAGCCGCACAAAAGAGAAGAAGGCTGTGCCTCTGTTCCCAGAATTCTCTGTGGCTGCCTTCCATTGTTCACCGCCACTTGTATACAGTATTGTCAGACTGATTGTGAGTCTCCGCTCTTTCTCACTCCGTGGATGGCTATAGAGCAAGCGGAGCAATTGAAGGAGACGGAGGGAGAGGATAAGGAGGAGGGGAGCAATAGGCATTGTGTCCCTCATTTACCATTCTCCGGCTTTCCCATCTGTTTCCCTCTCTTCCTTCCTGTTACTGTGGGATAGTGAACAGATTAGTAAAAGCACCGCCACAACTTCTAATAGGGGAAGTCCTGGACAGGAAATATGGGATGGATCGGTTTGAGATATCATCTGACAAAGTGGTGCAATAGTTTTGAACTCTGACACCTTACTGTTGGCTGGCTGACTTTGATCATGTGCATGTGTAAGTCGGCCCATTCTGTAAAGTGTGGAAAAACTGTACATAAGACTGCATGTATCCATGCGTTGTTTTATTATCTATTTAAAGTGTGTTGGTGATATTTTAAGATTTCTTAAGTGGACTATCAATACATATTTGTTCCCCAAATATTCTTAGAAATGTTCTGCCCTTTCACTGACTGTAAAATGTACTGTCTTACATTATGCATGTGTTAGTTAATATATCTACCCTTGTGGTCTTTTCTTCACATACAAAATCCTTTTAAGGAGCAGATTAATACATCCAAAGGGATCATAAAGTCAGCTAATCTAATCTACTATAGATATTATGGAAAGTTTTGTGTTTCATCCCTTATTGTGTCTGCAGTCTGCTTCAGGTGTGTGTGCATGTTTAGTGTGTGTGAGTGTGTGTGCATTTGTGTGTATGTATATGTGTGTGTGTGTTCTGGCCATGGTGGACTGAGCCAAGGCTGCTAACTGGCCTCCTGGCTGAGTTTGAAGCTAAGTGGATTAGCATATCTCCCATGTCAGCTCCATTCAGAGTGACAGCCTGATGACATGGGACTATGTGACAGCTGCAGCCCACCTGACATCCTGGGATCAGGCCTCCTAGCAGGTGGTCTTACTGTAGGGAGAGAGACTCATCAGAAGGTGGGCGATATTACAGACATAGATGGAGCCGGCCACGTTATCTGCGAGCACATTTCTTAGCCCCATTGTGTCTATGAGGAAAGGGCTTTGTCTTTTGTTTTGTTCAGTGAAGCACTCTGCTTATCTTTCTTTCAGGCTTGTCAGTTTTCCATTCTTAGTAACACAGTACGGGTTACGCCTGGCCCGTGAAAGTTTTTGGAACTGCATATTCATATGAAATTTGCCACTTTGAAATTGTGTGTTTCATGCATATGCTATGCTTTATAGTAAAATGTTGGGACATAGACTGAATTTTGCATTTTGCATGTCCTATACGATGTGGACTTGACATTACTGGGGCAGTAATCATATAAAACAAACACCACAAAACCACAATCAATGCCTGGTAATGCAAAAAGTATGCTTTGTGTGTATGTTACAACAAGCAGCATATGGTTTGGTCTGGATTTGAAGAAAATTCATTCATTTTCAACGGAACTAAAAATAATGTAATTGTATGTTCATTGTAAGTGGTGCATTCAGAAATAGGTTGTGTGATTTTAAATACTGCGCTCTGATTGGTAGCAGCTCTGCAGCTCTGAAGGCAGAGAGTTTATTATCAATACTGAACATCTCTCACAATGCAAAAAAAATTCTATTACAAAAAATATTTGGGAGTAGAGTTCAAAACAAAAACACTAATGTCTACACAAGCAGTCATCAGTCATGTCTGCCTTGCTCACATTTTTTTTTTGCTACTTTTCCATCATATCTCACTTCTACACTCCTACACCCCAGACTCTGAGCATATATGACTTTCTCCTTCCTTCCCACCCTCTCTCTCACCCCCACTTCCTCCTGCTTAGTCTCATGCCAGTCTAGCAAGGCAATGCTAACACTTTTGTCAGAGTGATTAATAGCATAGTGGATTGCCGTTAATTCACTGGCTAATGACTGCAGGGAGCAGACGAGAAGAAGAGAAGAGCAGAATGAAGCAAGACTGCAAAATAATAGACTGATGTATGAGTGGAGGCTGCTTCCAGTGGCAGAGGTGAATATCATCAGCCCCCATGCACATTAATACACACACATTCACCATGAGTATGAGGACCAAAAGAATAGCGAGGATTTTGCCCCTATACTGAACACCATTAAGTGACTGCCAGCAAATAATTTATTTTTTTCACTGAATTCTCTGGAGGAAGATGCTATCTATTATATTTAAATAAATAATCATGATATCTGCCAGGGTGTCATAGGATTGTGTTCATCACAGCACAAAAAATACCACACTCTAAATGTTCCACTGTGACTTGTTTGTTTCCAATTTATGTGTCCTTGCTTTTTTTCAGTAATTGCAATTATTCAAATATTTGCATTAATACATTAAGGTGAATTTTTTTAAAGAGAAGTTGGTTTGATTTGAAAATCTTTCTTTCGAGGGCTCAGCAGTTATTCTAACTGCCAGGTTTTGTTCATTGTACATATTGAATACATTATTAACATTATATGACATTTGTCTAGAATTCAGGTAACACTATTAATAATAATTAAAAAACAAACAGAATAGCTACTCGTTGACGTGGAAGGTACTGCGAAGTATGACCCCCTTACTTACACATATGCCCACATATACAGACAAATTGATGTGTAACCTTCTTTTGCCTCCTCGCTTATTGAATAAGAATAAATGAGTTTGTGCTGGCCACTGTCTCTCTCAGTGCTTACATAGCTCTTGAATGGCTTTCTAAATGAAGTTGCAAGACTCAGAAAAAGAAGGAGGCACGGAGCAGTGCAATAGTTTGCTCCTTCATTGTATTAGGTGTTTTCTGTTCATCAAAAGATAACCGTATTAGTCAAAATAAAGCACAAGTGTTTTTACTTGAGTTGGTGATGTATATTTTTTAATCTTTGATATAATGTGATAACAGTCTAGGACTGTTATAAAATTGTCTTAAAATATAAAAGAGAAATTAATTCTGTCCTTACTCTTCCTCCCTCTGTTAGCTAAAGAGTTAATAGATCTAATTTTCCACTTGAGAACACCCAAATGTATTCCATATTTACAAGACTGAAATTATGGGACTGATATTGCAATATTTTACAGACTATTTAGGAGATGCATCAAATTGTTTATGCTCTCGAAATCTTTTCAAGAACTGATGGTGTTACTATTTTAGGGGCCGCTGTCACATAAATGTTTCCAATGTTGAGGAGATTTACAGAGATTGAAACGGTTATGCTCATCTGGAACAGAGGGTGGCATCACTCACTGTTGCAGCTTCGACAAGCTTTTATTGTCATGTGATTTCATTTAGTTAAATACAGTTTATTCCATTATTTTGAATGATGTGATATTTTCGCTTGTATACATTTTTCTTTCATTTATTTTCTCCTTCAACTGTTTTCTCCAATAAACACCATGCCTTTTGCTCTCTATCCTCTTGATTAGTCCCAACCACCCCCTGGGTAGTGTTTGCAACTCAATTTAGCAAATGTAACTCAGTATTGATTATTATTAATATTTATCATGGTTGTGAACATGTTTTCTTCTGATGCTATTAATCTCCCCTGTTAATAAATGTCTCCAGCAGCCCAGGCCACAGGGCCCATGGGGAGCAAAGAGGCACCACACACACACAAAGACAAACATACATTATTGGACATATGCCTTTAGGCTGTTCAGCACAAATAAAGCATCAATACATCAGCTGTGTTGTTTCTGTGCAACCGACAAACACAAACGTGCGCACTTGCCTATAAATACACAAAGATCCATTCTGTTCCCTACATTGACCAAATGTAGTCCTGCAGACTTTTTTTTCTTTTCGATGTGGAAAATACTATATGCTAAAATGCAATTCTGCAATTACATGGTTTTAATGCCCACTAAAATAAGACACAGTATGGGAGAGACAAACTAAAACAACTTCAAGAGATAACGATTAAACTGTCACTCATATTACCATAAATTTATATATGGGAGTTCTTACGGTGAATGTTTTTAGTTATTGCATCATTTTTGTAGTGCAGCAGTACAAGTGCAACAATTTCGGGCGAAAGCAAGAGTAAAAACAAATCTACAGATCTCCATACTTCATTGAATGTGGCATTTTTCAATGTTTTTATTTTTATCCAATTCTGTGAAATTCTCCTTTTTGTTTCTTTCTTTGTTCCGTATGTCTCTTGTTCTTTTCATGTTCTGGGAACTAACTTTACCCGCACCGAGAAGCCGAATTGTAGCTTCCAGTGTTGCTTGGAAATGTTCCCAGGTGCATTTATGAGGGGAAACACTGGCGTTTTCACTGCAAGAGGCTTGCTGGTATTTTAGCTGACCGTGCCCCCATTGCTCACTCACTGCTTCCATCAACACAGAGCACACACCTTCTTCCTTGAACACCCTTTTTTGGCTTTATTGTCACATGCTTCCATTTATATGTCATTTTGAATATAAGGTACCTCTCTGTGGAAAAATACACTATACTGTTTTTCATCTCAGCCTTTCATTTATACTTGTTTGATTTTTACAGCTGCATCCCTTCACTACCCTTTCGGATTTTAAGTTGAGGGTGTTTAGGTACTTTTTTGTGATGGCAGAATCATCAAAGCCCTGCTTATTGTCGAAGAACAGGTACTAATATCACCCCGTGGCCCAATAATGCAGATAAGTGGAACCATTTTGACAAGCAGTAGTGACACAAACAGCAGATTAGACTGGAATCTGAATGTTGACCCTCACTCACACATGGTCCCACATCAAAATGATTGGTCATTTATTCCTCAACTAGCCACCCATTTTTCATATCTGTCAAGATACGCACATTCTCCCCACACTGTTTAATTTTTCCTTTTTTTTCTTTCTTGTGTGAGACAATCTTTTCTCCCCATATTTGGAGCCAGTGCAGAATTTTGGATAGTTTTGACTTTTCCCTGGATACTATCCTTTCACCAGTGGCTGTCTTTCTTTTTGAATTTGAACAAGATCAATTTACAGACAGACAAAGATGCAGTGTCTGTGTGCGTTGGAGAGGGAAGGCAGTGAGGGAACTCAGACACGTGCGCTTTATGATGGCCATCATTTGCACACGTCCTTTTCCCATTTCTCTTTATTGTTATCATAGCCACGACCATGGCATGACCCAGTCGCTTGTTGTGTATCAAGCCATACACCTGGCTCTAGTAATTATCGACATCCATACTACACTATGGACTGCAGTGCGTTTTAGTGCATAGATGTCAAGTAAAATGCAACTGAAATTACATTTAAACTGAGACTCATAATTTTAGTCAAAATACATGTGGTCCCTATTTAATGCAACATTTATAGGTTCCGCAGCAGATTTTCTTCATACATTCTGTGTTGTTTCTTTATCCTCAGACTTCGTCAACAGTACAGCTTAGTCTATATGCCACAAGGCACATGTGTTTGTGTGCGTCCAGGCAGACGGCAGAAAATGACTCCAGATCTCTATCTCTCTGCACTTAAGTTTAGAGTGCTCTGATTAAACACAACCACAGAACAATTTACCCCTTGTAAGGCCCTCCGATCAAACCGCTGATTTTCAGCTCTGTGTCAAGTTTTTTTTGCCATGGTGATGCTGATTACAGTGTTATCTGTTTTTTTGTATTTCATTTTTTCTGTATTTAGATTATTGAAATCTTGACTCTTCAAACTTTTTTTCCCAATATTTGGTCGAACTGTCCACTGCTTTTCCTCTGAAATATTCTTCAAAGAGATTAGTCTAAAATGTCATATCTGTGTCATATCTTGAAATTTCACTGTGGCATGCAGTAATTGTGAGATATCATCTCGACCTACAACACCATCTGATCCCTTGCACATGTGTTTGGAGTACAGTAACAGCTCCTGCTGATGCAAACAGATGTGTATTTGTGTGATAGCATGCATCTGTGCATACATGCTTTCTAGTCTTTGTTATTTCAAGCCATGTTACAAAGCAAAGAGCCTGTTTATGGCATGCATTTACAATTTATCAAATAAATGGGATACCTTCATGTGGCCTGGGCCTGGCTCTCAGGCAGAGCAGTGTAGTTTTCCACTGGAGTAGCAGCCACTGAACAAGCAGCCCATTGTAGCCACAGCCAGCACCAGGACCCCCAAGGTGCGAATTAATGATTGACCCCTGATGTAATCAGGATAAATAGCTCCCCGTAAAAGAGAAAGCGATGGCAAGAGGAGTAGAGAGAGAAAGAACAACATGAGGAACCAGGGAAAGGAAGGCACTATCTGCCCTGCGTGTTTTTAAGAAGCCCAAAGGGAGACGGACCTAACATCTCTTTCGTGGCCTTTTGAGACCTGGACCTAACACACAGATGTTTAAAACCAGTTTTCCTTTTTTTAAACATTTCATGTCCTCACACCGCTTAGTATTTCCTAGCTTACTTTCTCTTCTGCAGTTCTTTTCATGAGAGTTCCAACATCGCCTGCCTATCTTACAGTTTCATGCATGAGCCTTGAATTAGCACCTAGTGGCATCTATTCTTTTGCTGTTGTCATTTCTTCACTGTTTAACTGCCAGTTTCATGAATGATATCATTAATATTTGTTTAATATCGCTCTTCAGTTGCCAGATTGCTCTTGCTTTGCAACTTCTGGAGTCTCACAGAAGATACGTTTTTCGAGTTTTTTCATCAAAATTAAAGTGGACTGAGGCTTGTTCCCTCTTTCTGCTTATGATATAATGAAGTTATCTGTGCATTATTGTGTATAAAGGCTCTAAAGCCAATCGGCATTTAATAGATTTTCCAACCTCGTCCCTGCTTGTCAAAATTGCTCTCAATGGGTCAAGTGCCAGTGAGAGTGAAGGAGTGTAAAGAGGGTGAAAGAGGTGTTTAACAGCCTGAAAACACTTTGGATTGTACAGAGGGTGCACACGCCTGGTCTGAACCGCTATGAAATAATGATCAATAAAAAAAAGAACTCTTTTCCAGTTAGAATCACAGGATGACGCAAAATCAGTCATAAAAGGACAAAATTTATTGCTGTAGCTTTACATGATAAGTTTCCCGGAGCTGAATGAACAGGTTTTCCAAGCACTAAAAAGCCCTTGTCCTGTGCTTTCTTAGTTTCACGTTTCACATTAAAAATCTACATGTCAGTTAATTTAATAACTTTCACAGTCCACTATTGTTACTGGGCTGGAGGCCAAGTATTTATCATAGAACAAAAACTGTTAGTTGTTATTTTAGAACAACAATCTAGGGATGATTTTTGTTCTGTAGACTCTCATAATTAGCGAATTCAATATATCTCAAGTTTTTGAGAATCTCTGAAGGTTCACCTCCCACCTTAGGATGTACAGAAAAAATATTATTTAATTCGTCCTTAAGACTGAAAATAATTTGTTTGGTGTTGTCTCTGAATTTGACTTATTTATAATTTTTCTCTTGCATAAAATTGCACTAATATCCAGCAGCGATGGTCCATTCATGACCTAATAAACTTCTCTAACAAGTACACATTTGAATGTCACGCAGCAGCTCTTGTTTAAACCTGGGAATTAGCAGCAGTCTTGGCAGCAAGCTTGGTGGAGGCTAACAGAGGGAGCAAAGTTGATTGGAACCACCCCTGCTGTAATTTTGGGCCTAGTTAGCCTGCTGATTGCCAGTCCCTGTGTTTAGATTGTAAAACGGCAGTGGTGCTTTAACTTAGACACCAAAATCTCACCAGAGAGGAAAAGGAGGCACATAGAGATGTGCCCAGGCAAAATTATACAAGCAAACACAGTAATCGCACTGAGTGAAATGTGTTGGTACCGCTAACTGCAGGCATTTAACGGGGCTATATTTACTTATTAATTTGTTAATTTTATCTAAATCGTCATTTTGTTCCATCTAATTAAATCTGGAATATTGAGTTAATTTAGCAAAATTATTGAAAGCCTGGCTTTGTTTTAAATTCATGAAAGGAATGCTTTACCCAAAGTTGTAATATCAGTATCATGTATTAATATATTAATCAGTTAATCAATTTATTTGCTCATTCATTTTTTCGATTTAATAGCATTTGAAATTTGGTCACAATTCACCTGGGTAGTTTGGGCATATATGCTGAAATACCCTGATTGTTCTCTGGACTTAATAAAAATAAAACTATCTTAGGGGTGAATAGGCAATGACTGAATTTTGATTTTCAAAGGTAAACTATCCATTCAACAACCTTATCACATTGTTTTCGAGAAAATGACAAATTATCTTGGACAAAGATAATTGGTTAGAAGGTAAAGTTTTCGTACTAGTATTGAACTTTTTTAAGGTCTCACTGTAAAAGTAAAAATTCCCATTTTCTTCTGTGCCAATTAGGTGATCCTCAGCATATGGTAACTATAACACATAATATGGTGTCAGATCTCACACACCCTATATTTATTCCATGTCACTCTCTTTTGCACCTCAACATTCACATGTACAAACCTCTCCTGCCCACAAGAAAAAAAATCCCCAGGAAACTGAATGGGGCTTATAGTTAAACACGCATCCACACACATTTATAGTGCTCATCATCATTTTCACTCCCAGTGTCGTAGGGGGATCTGGTAGCATGTGCACAATCATGCTGTCAGTCTGTGAACATGACAATAATGATAGCTGACGAGGCAAACCAGATCAGTGATAGGCGTAGCGATTACTTGAAAGTTGAATCCTGGCAGAAAACAGCACTGTGATAGAATTGAAATCTTTCCCATTGTGGACTTGGCAAACCCCATGCTTTTTTTCTTCATCTGTGCATCTCCTCTCAGATAGCCCAAGGAATATCTGAGAAATAGGCTTTTTGTAACTAAAGGCTTTAATATGAATAGATACTTTACAGAGGAAGACCAGAATCCTCTGTGTGAAGAGTATGGTTTCTTAATGGCTTGGAAGCTTGGGAAATGCAGTAATTTGTTTTTTAATGTTGGGTTCATTGAATATGTTGTGTCATACAGCTTTTCAGTTCCTGAAGTAAGAGATTGGTTGTTAAAATTGCCTTGCAAACACGATTTTCTTTTGCTTTTTTATTTTACTATGAAAAGATATGTGGAAGGACTTGTACCACTGGGATTTTGAACAACATGCCAAAAAAGAATACATCATAATTAAAATTTTTGAATACACACATTTTAATGATCTTTGCACATACCTCTTTTCTCTCTCTCAGATGACAGTGAGCCAGCAGAGAGCATGTACGACACAGAGGTTAACCTCCCGGGGTTAGCAGCCAGCGGAGGTGGTGCTGATAGCCCAGAAGACGACGTAGAGGACGGTGTCATCAACATGTCTCCTCTGCCCTCACCAACACCTTCCCACCCAAACAACAACCATCATCACCTTCTGCATCCACACATCTACACAGCACACCATCATCTTCATAACAATAGCAACAGCACCAACAATGACCAGGACTTCACCACACCCAAGGAAGGATCGCCATATGAGGCGCCTGTCTACATTCCTGATGACATTCCAATTCCAAACGAACTGGATCTCCGTGAGTCTTCAGTGCCCGGAGCCGGATTGGGCGTATGGGCCAAGACCCGCATTGCTGCTGGTGAGAGATTTGGTCTCCATCATAGCGCCATAGGCAAAGACAGCTCCTTTGGCTGGGAGGTAAGGACTAGTCTATCTTTGTGGCACCTGACTTGCTGTTTTTCCACCCTCTATATTACTCCATATTACGACTGTGCATGTCCTTCATACATTGTGGAACAAACATAAATACAATAAGTACGATAAAAAAATGAAATGAAAGAGTGTCAGAGGCAAAGATGCAACAGCGATAAGGATAAGTGATGAATGAGCTGATTTTCATTCACACATTTACATTCCCAGCAATCACTGTTCATTCAATGGAATCTATCTCATCATCAGTACAGATGCCCATTCCATCCCCTGTTTGATTCAACCTCATCTTTGATCACACACACACACACACTTGTCCAGAAATCCTGCCACACAGCAATGTCAGATGGAAAAATCTCCCTGATTAGTGGCAGTATCAGCTTTTCTGGGCGTCGGTCCGAGTGAGCACACTCATTTGGTCACGCCACCCGATATGGAAATGAAGACGCGTGGCCCGATGCGATGGCAGCATATTGAACTATTAATTTTCATTTCAACATGACATTAGAGGATATTGAAGTTGCTTCAGTAAGCTCATTAGTGGGAGAAAAAAAAACAACCAATGTCTGTCTCTCTCATGTCTCTCTTTACTCTTTCTCATATGTCTAATCAGAGACGAAATATACTGGCCTGCTTTTCATTTTACTCACTCCTAGACTTTTTAGGAGGCTAGTCAGTCACTGCTACAGTGTTCCTCATAAGATTATTGTAGAGTAGGTTAAATCAGAGGAAGCCCTGATAGTTTTCCCACTAAAAGCTTTACTCCTTTTTAACCCAGTTGTTTTCTTAACAGTTGTAGAAGCATGTGGGTGATTGTAGCATATTGGCACTTGTGGCTGAGTTCCAGCATGCATTTTTCTCTTTAGCTTCGTGTTATGCCTTGAAATGTGAGGTAAAAGGGGCACATCTCCAAAAAAAAAAATTTTTCTGAAGATGTAGTGTTTTCCTTTATTTTCTCATCCTAGTTACTATTTCTCTCAAAACTTCGAGCTGGTCCATATTCATAAGACAAGCTTCAGCTCTCTGGCGTGTAAAGCATAAGGCCCGACTTCAGTTCTAACCCATTTGAGTTGCACATAAACTGTTAGAAATATATTATTGTAGATATATATTTACACCAAACCTAAAACCACTTTAATTTCAGGGATTTTGGTCTCCATCCCTGTCATTCAGCATACTGATTGTAAGGTATTCAACTTAAAAGTTAGTTGATATTTAAAAAAAAAATATAACAAACAAATAGTGACATTTTGGAAGTGCCTTTCTCATATGATGCACGAGGCACCTAACTTGAGGTTGATAACATATTTCAACTTTGCTTCCCACCAAAAGAAGAACAATTGATCTATCGTCCCAACTTAGCTCGTCCTGAATGGTTTTTGGAGGGCTGACAGTGGGACAGGCTACATTATTTTTAAATTTATCCTGTCTGGTTTGGCGCTGGAACTCTTTAGGGGCCATCCTCTCCCAGACTCTTATCACAGATAGTCATAACAGTCAGCCTGTTGATAGTCATCAGCAAGACTCCCTTAGGAGCACCATACACCCCTGTTCTCCCCCTTTAACCCTCTAACCCTCTACTCATCTACTACCTCTCGTCTTAGACAAACAGACATCAAGATTTTTTTCACTATGCGACGAAAGGTTTTAAAAGTAATCACAAGAAATAATAATAACAAGGATATGGCAAAGAAGGAAAGATGTCAGAAATGCATTCCTCACAGGATTCGCAATACAGATGGAGTTTAATGTTATCCCCTACTGTGAAACAATAGTTAATTCATGGGCGGTAAACCAACCTTATACATCTTTTTTCGGCAATTAGAGTGCTGAAATGTAATATCCCAGTAATTTACCCTTACCCATAAACCTAAATGATAAATTGGTGAAATAATGCTAATATTATGAAAAAACAATTTGCTCACAAAATACATCTGAGAGAGTCAGTGCTTTTTATTTTTTTATAATAATTAACTTGATAACGACTGCAAACTTTATGTAATGGAAAGACTCAAAAAATCAGGGGATGTTGAATATGCAAGCCTATAATCCTTACATACCAAAATTGCAGTTACAAGATTTTCACCTGTCACATAGGATATATGCCATCTTCAACCGTGCAGTCATCCAAAATAGTTCAACAACATCGAGTGCATTTTTGAGAATTATTTCATGTATTTTTTTCATTTTCGTTTTCTTCAAATAAGATTCGCAATAACTCATTATACTGGCTTTACAAACAACACAGTGTACCACAGATGACATGGTACTTTTGGAAGCATAGATTGATGGAGAGAAACAACAGGAGAAACAACTGGAGAGAATGAAACAGGAAGTCAAAGGGGAAGCTTTCTATTGTCTGGCCTGGGGCATCAGAGACTGGAAGAGGTGTTAATTCAGACTCATTTCAGCTAGGTGGACAGCTCAATCTAAGAGCTGCTTTGCTGCAGGCAATGGCCTTTCTCTTCTATCTCAGACCCTCTTTGGGCAAGCACCAAGTCATCCATTTAAAAACCATTATGCCCTCCCTTTTGCACAACGTGATAGAACACTGGGGCCCGAGGTCAACTTTATATTTGTGCCTGTGTGAATGGAATTGTGCTGCTCTTCCAACCCCTCAGGATAGAAAGACCTGCAAAAGCAGTGTGAGGCTTTTTTTCAACCCCTCTGAGAGTCCAATGTAGGGATCTCCTGTCAGACTGACCCCTGTTATTATCTGGTTGGTAGACTGGCTTCACTTGTCTATATTTGATAGGGTCATGTTATGATACAATGGCTGGAGTTATTCTGACTCACACCACTGGCAGTGACTTGACTCACTAATCTAATTCCTTCATGATTTCAGGTGTCAGAAGAAAGAACAACATATCTGTGCATGTGCTTGGCAAAGGCTATATTCACAAATTTACACTCTGAATGTGTGAGCAATATTAAATCTTCTCTGTTTGAGTCAATACTACACAGAGTTGATATCTAGATCATAAAACTGTTTAAGAAAAGAATGTCTCACTCATAGCCTGTATTTAAGATTTCATTTCTCATTACACTTCTCATTACAAGGTGATAGAAGCGTGTGTTCTTGCACTTTTGAAAGTTCAAATTTGAAACTCCTCCAGACTACATTAGCTTTGTGATTTTCTATCAAGATGATTCACTTGTTGCTTTGGGGGATTTGTTCCAACTTGGTAATTACTGAATCAAATGGTACAAAGTGAAATAAGTGTAGAATATACTGTATCTGAAGCTTGACTATAGCAAGACTATAGATGCTTAAGATGCCCCTTGTGTATTGGTTCTGGAAAAGACTAACCGGTAATTATATTCACCGAAATAAGAGAAATGTACTCTTTTTTTTTTTGAATGAATGAATGAAAATAAATTTTTCTTCATAGTTTAGATCTGGAGATTTCCGTAGTGGATGGAGAACAATAATCCCATCTTCGCATATATTATCTTAAATTACTGATAAACAATAGACGGTTAGTGAATCAATATTTATTTGACAGGAACTGAATTATTTCATGGTGTAATATCATGCAAAGCATCTTTGTCTGGTCTGGCTCTAGTAAAATTAGACAAAATGTGTTTAGATGTCACATTATTCATCACATTCACGTATACATATAGCACAACATCACCAAAATTTGACCAGTGCATTAAACCCATCATGGATGAACCATGCGCAGAAGGTAGCCACTGCGCTGCACCAGGGGAGCAGTTAGTGTCTTGCTCAACAACACGTTGACAGCCTAGGGGGGAGCCGGGAATCGCACCAGGAATATTCGGTTCCAAGGACGACCGCTCTAACCCCCCCACTTAACTTTGTAAACTGCTTCATCTGTTGCTGTAAGATGTTTTTGCTATGCTAAATCCATCTTTGACAAATGGGATTTCTACCATTTTTTCCTAAAATTAATTGCCATCAAGTTGCTCAATTCATACAGTCCTAATATCGGCTGTTAACAGTGACTATATATATATATATATATATATATATATATATATATATATATATATATATATGGTTTTCTTCTTATTATTATTTCTTATTATTTCAGTGTCAAAACCTTTACATATTTGAAGAAAATGTATACTGAAAACTCAAATCACAACACTCAAATGAAAGCATCTATGTCCTGCAGAGCCTTATTTTTCTGTACGCAGCAGTGGACCTTGGGATGACTTTGTTGCCAGGCAAACTTCTTTCTCTCTGTCCCTCATTCTTTCTCTGTTTACTCTTTGTGGGGTGATTTTCCATATCAGTATCATTCAAGCAGTGATGTTTGTGAAAAAACTCCTCTGTTTACCCTGTTATTGACTTAGTGATAGGCTAAGATGTTTGGCGGGCACTTGCATGCAGCCAAGCTCCTACGTGAAATCTACCCACCTGGCCATGGCATCGTGCTACTCACTTTCTGTCAGGCAAAAATCTACTCCTTGACAGCTCACCTTTCATACTTACTCACTGCTCCTTTTTTCTTTTTAATGTGACTCCAGTGCAAGGTTGACCTTCTCGTTTCTAAATGTTAGCGAGAAGAAGTCCTGGCGCACCCTGACACTTATCTGTCCTGACCCACCTCTCGCCTTCCAAAGTGTTTGCTTGCCTTTTGTGTTCTGCCCCAGAAGGGCGGATGGCCAAATTCTTATGCTTCAAGATATCCCTATAGGGCATTCAAGGTGCAGCTTGCAACTTGTCTGATCTGTTTGCCTTCCAAAGAAATGTGTTCTTTATCTTGGTTATTTAGCCGTTGGTGACTAGTACTAAACTGATAGGGCATAAAGTCACTTCGACTGCCAGCAGACAGTAGTCACATCAAGTGACTGCATATTATGAGACAGAGTGAGAGAAAGATAAGGAGATAACAAGTAATGGAGTTGTTTCCTTCTTTATGTGACTCGCAGTGACGGCCATAGTCATGATAGGCCAATTGTCATAAACTGAGTTTTTATTTAAAGTCTGAGTATTGACTCATACAACAGGGCAAGCATGAAGCATGAATTAATCCATTTGTTCCCCATTTTGTCCCAGCATTACTTGTAGTTAACTTGAACCCCTACCATGTAGGCTATTGTGTAGCATGAGTGACGCTCTTCACATAAATGGGGTCATTATCATGTCTTTTAGTAATCAAATCAGGGCCATGCTCTGATGAACATGGCCTAAAGCTGAGAGTACTTCTCCATAAAGCCACTTGACAGGAAAAAAACACAGGCTTTTATGTTTTTTTTTCTTTTCTCCTATTGAGATCAAGTCTCATTGGAAACTGGACGATAATTGTTTATTGAAGGGTCAGTTCACCTAAGTCACACACGTACACACACACCTACACAGGCTATTGCTACTTTAACATAGCAGAAGGCTGTTTATAGAACAAAATGATTAAGCTGTTGTGGCTATTCGAATATCATAACTAGAACTAGGTATATAATATAGAGAACAATCTGTTTGTAGTGGTTTATACAAATGCTTCTGATGCAGATGCACCATAGCTTTTAGTCATTGGTCCATTGTCTCAGTAGAGATTTAACACCAAACACCTCTGATTTTATCCAAAATATTTATTCTTATATTGGAATGAGTTAGAATTTGAAATGGAATATATTTCAGTTGCAAAAGATACACCACATAGACTGAGTATTTACACACTGCTGTATGTTTTTCAAGCTTGTCTCTATGACAGCCTATGTTAAAATAGCGACTTATTTTGGCACAATGACCTATAGTCCCACGTCGTAATGAAAGGGATATCAATCCTGTGGTTTCTAATAACAGTATTGACCAACAGTGTGCGGTTTGCTGTCATCATTATTTGACTTTGACATAAACCCCAAGTTTACACATGGAGCAAAAACACTAGAAAGAGCGTAACACCACAAGTCCCGGGGCTGCGTGCTGTAATATCTTCCATTCACGTTCATTTTATGTAGGTTTGAAACATGCCATTAGCCAATTTAATCCAATTTTCCCAGCTTTCGGAGCACTCCAGTGGAACAGATTCCATCTAATATTAAACATATGGTCGCTGTTGCCCCTAGAAACACCACAGCAGCAGTGGGCTTTTTTTTAAGAAGCCATTAAGGACAAGGCTCCTGTGTCCCATTGAAAGCCATTGTCACTTATTTTCGGTGAACATGGTAATTGATAATGAGGAAGTGGGGCAGCAAATTAAATGCCAGGTTTGATTAGAACCCTGATGCCTTATCATTTGTTCATAAGTTATCACCAACATCTGTTAATTAGTTAATAAATTAATTTGCAGGGTTCAGATGAAAAGTGTGCAGGCTCCAAAGGAAGGATATTGGGAAAAGTCATCCATCTCTGATGAGAGTGAAACTTGACAAATATTGTCCATGGAACTTGGGCTTTTATTACTTGGTCGTTGGTTTCAGACCCCAATCAGTCCAGCCAAGCATTCTCAATAGAACTGCTTGTTTGCCTGTCTAACCCCCTGACACTGTCCACATGCATTTCCTCCACAATGCCATCCTTTATTGCAGAAGGTCTCTCTTTGCTTTAAACATCAATTAAACACCCTCTCGTTGGTCCATCATTCCTTTGTGGTGAAGCACATTTCACTATGTATCTAGTAAAACCCCATCGTTCATCATTGCCCTGATGAATAGCCCTATCAGTCAGGGCCCTGAGGCAGGAACAGACAATAACACCACTCTGTTGCGGGTGGGGGATGATAACATTTGTCAAATGCTGTTTATGTTAGTGATTAGGTTTATGTTATCATGTAGAAACAACAAGTACCCTTTTCCACTGTTTCTGAATTAGTCATTGAAACAGACTCTTTTTAATACAGCTGTGATATTACTGTCACAGTTTTTCTCAAAATATACATTGTGTGTCTGTCTGCAAATCAGTTTGGCAAAGACTTTTTTAAAAGCAAAGATAATTGACTCTTGTTTTGGGGGCTTTTTAATTTAATTTAATATTGTTTTAATTTTTTTTTGTTTTGATTTCCACTAACCTTCCCTTCCTCCATAAAATTACATTTTAAATTTTACATCTTTCCATAACTTAACATGTATAATCAAGTTGCAATGGCACTGGAACTTTGCCATGGAGTATCTCAGCTCAGGTGGAAACTGAAATGCAAAAATTGGTTTTTCATGGCTTTTGTTAGGTCCAAATCAAAAAAAAACAAAAGTGCTCTGACTCTCTGTCATGGTCAAGCAATCACTGAAGCAAAACGTGTAAAGAGCCCTCCTAAGCATATGACTGAGTCTGGAAAGAGAGGAAGGGCTCTCGTGAACCATCCATCTTGAAGTAAGTGGAAAGGGTTTGATAACCTTGCCATCATCTGATTGTGTCAAGGTTATCTTTATTTAAGAAGAAAAAAGCAGATATATAGTAAACAGTAGGTTGTGTGCATGGCATAATTGCCTGTTCCAGTACATGTGTAAGAATGAAAAGTGCTTCTTTCTTTCTTTCTTTGGAGACACACATTTCCACATATCTGTGTATTAATCACTTTTGCCGCTGATCTGCACAGTGAACTTCAATCCGTGCAGTTATTTTGTCTTCATATGTCATATGACTCTGATCTGTGTAGCTTTCTCTTGTGAAGGGCTGTACTGTTGTTGGTGTAGCTGGTACACAGCGGTACCCAATATGCCACCCACAGCCAAAGAACCAGAAAAAAATGCTGAATATAACACTTAATAATAATCTAATAAAATTAAACCTGTAAACCTGCGTATGCTGATTTGCATATGTGATGGAAGAAGAGATTCCCATCTACCTATAGATCATATTACCATGAAAACTGCTCTGAATCTCCTCTAATCATGTCATTATATGTCTGTGTAATTATATATATATTTTCTTTTTTTATATTACTTGTCCGCACAAGCAATCTCTTACTTTGAACATGATGTTATGAATGACAAACTGAAATAAAAACTCTGTATCTGTATTTTCTACATATTGCTGTTTCTTGTAAATTATTAGTCAGCTTCTGTTGGCAACGCCCGCTCCTTGCCTCTTTTGGCCAACAATTCACAATGCCACTTTGTGAAAATATGGCTAAGATTTCTCCTACAGGAGGGAAGAGACAGGAATACTACAAAAACATTTGAAAAACATTCAATTGTATAGTATAGGACACATTAAAACAAAGCGCTTTCAAAAGACTGAACAAGCCACTATTGGAACAACTTACTACGACAAGGTTTTCCAATGAGTGCCATGACCTGGATGGCTAGGAACCTTTGCAAATAATGAGTGGTCAAACATTCAATATCCCAGGCAGCAGCGACTTCAGTCAACAAACCGTCTTTCCTGTCTTTATGCCATTTTCTGTGAGTACCACCACGAGTGGATCATCACGCTCCCATTTGAATACCTATCCTTTCCTTCATTCATTTACATGCAAACATCAATATCAAACAAATATATCAGTTGTGGATTGGTGGTAAATGTGTTTTTGTTGCTAAATGCAAGACATGCACTTTAATTATCCAAATAGGAGATCCAGACCTTTTCTTTTATGATTCATTGATTTTTCACCCCCCTCATCCAAACTTCATGTTGCCCTCTTCCTTCCTCCTGTTCTTCTACTCTTTGTACTCCCTCCTTGTCTTTTCTAGGCTCCGGGGTCCTGGTGCTTCTAATTCGGTTTTATCAGTGAAGTAATTTAGCCGCCGCAGCTTGGGTTTCTGTCACGCAGCGAGCGGCCCCATTGTCCCGCCCTACTATAGCTGAGATAAACCCTCAGATTGAACAAAGTCCTGACTGACCTTTACAAACTCCCAAATCTTGCTCTGCACACCCTTCCAACTGAGATTCTGCCTGCCTCAAGCTCTTTTCTTATGGTGAGGGGGCTTAGGGCACATCAGTTTGGAGTGGGCCAATGAGTTTGTATATGAATGTGAAAGCACGGCTATGTGTGAGGTAATGGAAGTTAGAGCTACCTTTAGATGGAAAAGAAGGAAGGATAGCTAACAGAGCCTGTCTATTTTTCCCATGGCATTTCACCCTAAATAAGAATCTGAGGAAGCAAAAGTGCACATCAAGTAGTTCATTCATTCAGTCTGTAGTTTCCTGTCTCCAAACTGCAAGGGGCACCTTTTAAAAACCCATTCCTATGGCAACTGGCCTTCCGAATATACTGCAGAAACTGTTTAACACAGCAACAGTTTGAGTCTTACTCCCTTACATTATTTTGATGTTCCTGAGATGGCTCATTGAGAGAATCTGGCAAAAGCTACTCTGAACCTCTGTTCGTACTTCCATTGTAATCTATCATGTCCTTCATTCTTTGGCATCAGGCCTAAGAGGAGTCTTTCAAGATTGTTGCTTTTACACACAATGAATCAGTGTGGGGAGACTGGTTCAAGCAAAGTGGCAGGAGTGTTGACAGGGTGGGGGTGCGTGCCATACCAGGGAAGTTTTGGGTACAATAAAACAGGAGTACCCTCTCCATTGTGAACCACTGTCACCTTTCAGAAGCCACTCAACGTGCTCTCCACACCGCAAATCCTCTCTGCTTGGTATTCAAACCATCTGTATGTTAGGAAGGGAACATCATCAAAAGGCCAGGGATTGAAAGTGAGTGGAGGATGGCAGGGTGGTGGAGGGAAATGAGGAATTTGTGCTCTTGTGTAGGCCTCCAAATTCTGCAAGCTGGCTTCAAAATTAGTCATGAAGTATTTCAGAGAATTCACACCAATCCATGCCTTGATCAGGATGGCCTTATGTTCATCCAACCTTCCATCCTCCATACGTCCCTTTTCCTTTTTGCCTACCCCTCCCACCCACCACCACCACCTGCCTGCAAGCCACCACCAGTGTTCCCAGGGAGATGAGCGCTACGGAGAAGAAGGCCCACAAGGGATTAACTTTTCACATGGCTGGGAGTCCTCGTCTCAAAAGACCTGACAACCCCAGACGGCTTGATTAAAAAAGAAAAGAGGAGAAAGAAAGGAGGGAGGGAGGGCACAGGAGGAGGAGAAGAGGGGGAATTCTTCACATGATGGTCCTGAGAGAGGGATTTCAGATATTGGGTGTCTTTTTTTTTCCCTTCATCCACCCCTCACCCCCATGTATTCGTTGAGAATGACCAAATTGTTGTTTTTGTTCTTTCGTCAGTTCATAAACAACTGCTGGCTTTTGATACAGTTTTTACTCATTTTCTCTCCTGATGCAAACCATTGTTGAGAACCAAAATACTCAGGCATGGCTTCAAATTTTCTGCATGAAATTATTATTTTGTCTTAATTCTTTTTTTTCATTTTCTGTCATGTAAAAACAACAACAAAAAGTAGTGGCTCTGTGTACGTCAGTGATGCATTTCAGCTGAAGTAGGTACAGGTAGGGAAAGTCAGTGAACCGTTACCAGATTAAAGTTCTAGTGTTCAAGTGGCCAGGCACCCTATTTCCCCTCACTCTATCCCAGATAAATTGGGCCTCTCAGGTTTGTCTGTGAGAAAAAGGGGACAAAAATCAAAACAAACGTTCCCAGTGAAGTGAAGATGGGAGAAGGGTTTGCCTTTCTTGCCTGGCTAGCAGATCAGCAACTCAACCTTGCGGGACAGTAAGCCACTTAATACCTCCCATCTTGTCCAGGTAGCACGGTCGCCTGACAGGGGGTCAGGGAAGGTAGCAGGGTATTGTCTTACAGATCACCACTCAGCCTCTGGCTTCCTCCACATGGCTCACTTACCCTCTTCTCATCCCTACTGCTAGGATACACTCACCCTCTTTCCCCCATACCCTCTCAATGGGCTCACACACATATAGCTTCCAAAACCTGTCCACAGAAATGAATCAAAAGCCTTCTGAATGTTAGTTATGCACACACAAAGTTCCCAAGTTAGACCAAGGCCAGGAAAATGATATATTATCAGGTTTACAAAAAGGCAAAGCAACAAAAAGAGTTTCCAGAAAGAGGTTACGGCAGCTTTCAAGATCTGCAGAGGCGCTAGTAACACGACAAGCGAAAGATGAAAATATAAATGCAACCAAAAGGTTGAAAAAAATGTGAATTCACTTCTGCTATGCGACCAAGACTAAAGGACATGAAATCCCATTTATAGGGGGCAAGTGAAACTTTCTATTTCACGCCAATACCAACCCAGATTTCTCATTCAGCATTATGCTTACAGGCCATCTGGCCTATGACTCTGTGGAGATGCTGAACCTATTTGCTGATTTGCTGTGTACTTGATCTTGTTCCTGATGGACTCAGGGGTTTTTCAGGAGTTAGGCCCTGTTCATCTCGTGGGCCAGTTAAAAGAGCCCTCAGCATCCTGAAGGATGGAGCTAAAGTCATACAGCGACCCACAGGTGTCTGTGTCCTCACACACACACACACACACACACACACACATATACATATATATATATATATATATATACAGTATCTATGTGGGTATGTATTTATTGATTGTTTGATTGCGTGGTTGATTGATTGCCAGTAGGAAATACAAAGTACAGAAAATGTATTTTCTATTTTTGTGTTCTAATATTTGATTGTCACAGATTTATCAGTTATAAAACTGCCTATGTATACAAACTTTAACTCAGAATATATTGCCTTTTCATTTTCATAGGCTTGCCGATGAAATAAACTTCAAAATGCACTTGATTCACAGCATGGAAAGTAGTCTCCTCAATGTGTTAATGTGATATAAAGTATGTAAAGTATGTCAACTCAAAAATTATCCACTTGACTGTTAGACTCCTGCTACTCCTGAAGTGACAAAAGTGACAGAACTGATATGATACAGTGACTCATATTCTTTTGAGCCTCAAAGTAAATTACTGTCCAATCAGTATTTCTTTGTCTGAGTACCCCTTCCCTGCACCGCAGCTATCATTAAGTGACTCATTTATGCCATCACAGGTAGGCCCACATCGTAGCCAGCTGGTGGCTTTTAATGGGGAAGTTCCTTCTACTGTAATGCATGCTGAAGTAGCAATGGCTAATGTGACCCCTATAGTTTGGCTCTGCATTAGTGCCAGAAGACCCAGCAGTGTGCCTTTAACCTTGGGACGACAGGGCCATGATTATGTTCACAACAGGGTAGGTTTGGCCAGAGACCCTGAGCAATACACACAAAGACACACACACACATTGACATATCTGGACACTGGGGCAATTACCGGCTTATTTTTTCAAAAGTTCAAAATTGAGTCATTTTCTTGGAGCGTAGTTTCAGTTAGCAATTAAAAAAATTTGGTGCTTATTTGTGTCACTTTTTGACATGCTTTTATATGAGATGTTTTGTACTCAGGTGTCAGTTGATTTGTTTAGTCGAACACCAGAGACAGATCCTGCAGTATAAGCACTTTTACTTATTGATAACTTGGACTTCATTCCAAATAATTGTCTTTTTAGTTGTTTGTTTTTAATGCAAATAATACAAGGTGGAATGGTGGAATTGGTGGAATTTTTTTTGAGAATGAAATTGAAAAATGAAGATCTAAGCTTCTCAATGTGTTGTTTAAAGCCCAGCAATTTCATATAAATTAAAACATTTGCGCGATATATTCATTGAATAACTCTATAACATTTGACCTTTTTTTTTTATTCATGAATGAATCAGAACAAACATGCACATGTACACAAATGTATGTTTCTTAGTTCTTTACTTAGCCCACACTTTCTTTCCCTTATAGTGTATCAAATCTACAACTATCTACAATCACTATGCATTGGAAAGTTGTTTTTCTCTCATTTTCCCCTTCTCCATGTCCCCCACAGTCACTCAGTTACCCTCACACATACAAGGACACACTGCACACAAAAGTTTTATGTCAAGGTAATTCTTGTACCTCCTGTCTTAGTATCTTGTGCCACTAGTAGCTGAATGGAGCACAAGGAAAGCTGATCTCGCACACACACACAACCAGACAGTGAAATAGTGGGACCACAGCAAACTGCGTGTGGTCCCACTGTTTCAGTCCTCACTGTGTTTTTTAATGCTTTATCAAGTCCCAAGGTCAAGGTATTTGACTTGAGACTAATCTCTTAAATTCCTTCTCGTTTTGTCCCATCAGAATTCACAAACACATTTATCTCTTTCACTGTTTCTTTGATTTGTAAGCTTTTACCCTGTTTCTCAAATTTCTTCTTTGTCTCTCATACTCGGAGTTTTTTGTATTCTGTCCTATTCCACCTTTGCATAATTCAAATCAGAATCCCCATGCGAGCACCTTGCTCTTGACCTAACTCAGAAAGCTCCTGATTGCTTTAATAGCAGTCCTTGGACATAGGTCTTTAGGAACTCTGGTGAGAATGGTGTGTGGTTGTGTGTGCAGTGAATATAACCAAAGGGTGGTTGATTATAACTGACCTCAAGAGCGTCAGGAGAGGGAAAAAAGTACAAATATGCAAAGTAGTTATGTGCGCTTGCATAATTGGGGCAGAGAAGAGTGCAGCCATGTTAGGTGGAACAAATGGTCAGCAGAGTGAACCCAGTTGCTAAACAAAAAATACAAAAACATGCATTATATTAATGCATATTTCAGGAGCTGTGATCACTTTGACATTAATAAACTCAAACTGGTTGAAAAATTGTCAATCAGTAGGGGAGGAAATGTAAATGAAAGTATGTGAAAGATAGAAAATTTAAGAGAAACAGCTCCAACTTCTTGGCTTTCTGTCTTACAAGAAAGACTTAAAGTGCCAGTGGGTTTCTTAGGGGTGACTGTGGGTCATTTGGGTGCCGGTTATCCTTTAATCACTGTCATCCCAGTAGTCAATTAGTCACAAACCACAAACTGACAGGGTAGATGGGGAATTATCATTCAGTTTATAATTTGAAGTAAATATGTATAACTAGCATCCAAATTTTCCAGAATGTTGTGGAGACCTATTTTTTGGTGGGGTTGATGCATTTTTATTTAATGCTATGCTAGCGTTATTGTGGCATTGATAAAAAATATCACAAATAATAACTTTTAAATGATGCTAAAAGATTAGAAATAAAATTTTGAAATGTATATGTACTGTATACTGACACTATGACACTGAGTGTCATAAGGTATGCATTGTATGCCATAAAATGTAGTAATCATCTATAGCATTTGTTAAACTAGTCTTTTCCTCAAAGGATTTTAGCCATAATTTTCTCTTCCCATTTCAGTTGTGGTGAAGCCACTAACTTTCAATGAAATAGGGTATTTTGTTCAGACTTTGTCTTCTTGTTGCTTCAGTGTCCTTGATAGCATTACAGATATGGTCATATCGAGGATGACTTGCCTGTCTAAGAGAACAGCTGCATCAATGGATGAGGGTTGTCAAATCTTATCACAAGAGCCAAAGTGAGATCACTCTCCAGAAGATGGCCAGTTTTAACTTCAGCATTTTTTAACAATTAACAGTAGGATCAATATGCTGTCAATGTAACTGCTCAGGAAAACAGGTGAAAATTTAACTTTCCTGCTTTTTAAGTTGACTTGAAATGTTGTCAACATGAGTAAATTGTAAGCGTCACTTCACTTGGTTCTCTTTGTCTCCACCGCAGCCGTTATGCTCTGCTGTCTGTTTTGTGTATATTGGAGCTGAGCCCTGCCTCAGTCCAAAACTGTGGAGATTATTCAGAGAGGCATGGCAGCAAAATGCAGTACAGAACACTGCAATTGTGCCTCAATTTGATTTAAATAACATATCATTGTTATTATAATTGTCATCAAGGGTTTTTCATACCTCCTCCGCCACTATATGACTGACACACAGCATGTTATCGGTGGCACCCAGCTTACACAAATTTTAAAAGCAAGCCGACATGTTTTCAGCAGAGGCATCAATGACCACAAGTCTAAGCTCTTCAGTAGTTGGATTGCTCTCGCATTAGCCAAAGTCAGGAGCCCCCAAATTAAAGCCACCAAAGGTTGGGCTGAGGCCTAGCAACCCCGAAGATTGAGTCTGAATTAGGCCTGCTATTCGGCGCTATTGAAAAGCGTTTCTGAGCCTCCTATTCTCTACCAGCAAATTGGGAGGAAATCTGGCCATTGTGTAATGTTTTGAGGAGGCAGGTGGTGGGGAGGGGGCTGCACACTGCTCTTACCTATAGATGAGAGTGGAGACAAAGGGTTCTGGGACATCCAGGAGAGACTTTGAAATCCCTCTTGGCTGGAGACGGAGGTTGTCTGGAGTAGCTCCCGATGTTGAAAAGGTCGCTGTTACTCGGCCAGCATAAACATTGAAAGGAAGGGGATTTAAAAGTGCATCGATGGAATTAAAGATTTCTATTATTTGGGACTTTAAAACATCATTCATTCAAATGATGATTCATCAATTCAATGATCATTCAAATCATCATTAAACTTGAAGTTTGACTTTTTTCATGGAACATCATTTTACTTCATCCTGTTCAAGTTGGTTGCCATCTAAAACCCTTTCTTCTGAGCATCAAATATTCTCTTTGGTCTGGTAAGTTAACTGTGGTTGCTAGTGTGCAAACTTTCACCTTAATATGTACATAGAGTTGTATCAAATAACCATTGTTCCATTCTCGATTACCAAAATATAGATACTGTTGATATTCGGGTCATTCCTAAACCTTATACCCTTATTTAATCGTACTAAAATGTGCAAAATAGAGCCAGCTAATTTTTCTAAGCTGATAAAATCACCAAGAAAGGACACTTTATTTTCATTTTCTGACCCTTTTATTCTGAAACTGTAGTTCCTTCTTAGACCACTCATATTCTAAGCACTGGGTTGATCAGGTGATCTCCGTTAGGAAGCAAGAGTTCACTGAAAACTTGTTTATGATATTTAGGGAATGATTTATCTAATCTACAATAAAATCCCAGTTGCTCCTCAAACACAGAGAAGCTGAGCTTCTGGTTTGTGCCTGAGTTACTTACTATAAAACCTCTCCTAATCATGGTGATGATGATGATGGGGATGGCAATGATAATGATGATGATAATGATGATGATGATGACGATGATGACAGCCTTTTAAGAGCACTGTCATTGATGAGGTTTGATGTGACTAATGCTAAATTGTGTCTTCATGTGTTCCTTTTGTGAGAGAAGCCACGTGATCCTTTGGGCTACAAAGTCAGTGTATTACCACACATACACATACAGAAACACACACAGAAACACAGAGATACACACACACACATTTGAATGGCGCAGCTACCCTCTTCCTGATCAACAGTAGTGCCCAAGGCCCTTCCGGAGACTCAACCCGATGAGAATCTCCCCCTTGCCGTCTAGCCTACTATACCAGTGCCACCCTCTTCTCTTATTTTCTCTCTTCTCTCTGTCTGTCTCATTAATCAATGTCAAGACATCCAACAACAAGGCCAGCCTTCTTTTCCTGTTGCCCCCACAGTTCCTCATATATGTCATTGTGCCTTGACCCTCCCCCTCCACCATCTCAGTGGCCAAAATCATCCTTTCACATGGCTACACAGCTTACACTGCCAACATGAAAGGTTGTTCAGAGGTTGCAAAAGGAGGAGAAAAAATGAGGAGGAAGCATTTCTCTGACTTCTGCCTTTTCCATCCTTCTTCCAGCCAAGGGGAAGAAAGGGATACCATAGTTGTGTACATAATTCATGGGAGACACAGGAGAAAACAGGCCATTGAGGAGTAAAAGAAAGTTTGGATGTAGTAGTCATGGGGGGTTGGAGCAAATGTATGCCAGTCTTTGTGCCCTTGGACCCATCATCCCGCTTCCCACACACACAGTCATTGTCCCATTTTCATCATTAACCTTTGGCTGCCTCCCTTCCTATCAAGACACATCTCCATGGGTCAGGAATCATTTCATCATGCCTTAGCAAATCAGGGCTATAGGTATTTCTTTTTTTGCTGAAGTGAAAATTGCACTGGACGTTGTTGAGGCAGAGGTCATTAAGCTGAACATACTGAAGCTATTACGGCAGAGAAAAGGAGATTTTTGCTTTGTTGGAATTAAAGTTTATTATTGTCAGGAGATGCTGACGTTAGCTGTAATGAAACATTCTGAAATTTGCTCAGGTAATATTTATACATATGAGGCAGTTTGATACACAATAGGACCTTAACATCAGCCCCTCCAGCATTTCACTGTCTCAATGGTACTTCTCAGTTTCTCATGGGTGTCCGTGTTTCTGTTTAATTCTATAGCTGCTCTTTTTTTCTGTATTTTCACAATAAATGTGAAATAACTTAACAAATCTTATATCAGCCTATTACTAATTCCCTGTTTAAATACTTAATTGTCCACATTTACATTGAATAATGAGAGCCCTTCTCGCATGAGCTCCTCAGCATTCTGTTTGTTTACAAAGAAGTACATTGTCTCCAAATCAGGAGTTATTTGGAGGGGGAATGCGCCTAGAACCCCTTTCTCTCTCCCTGTCCTTCTTCCCAGAGCATCTGTATGGATTTGTTGTACTAATGAACGGAACCAAAGTTTCCGGGGGCCCTGTGAGGTGGGGGGTAAAGGAGAACAGTCAAATCAGGGCTGAAGAGGAGTCGACGGAGTGGTCAGTCACCACGAGGCTAACAGAAAGAGAACAGAAGACAGCAAGAGTGATGGAGATTTAAACCTTCAACCTTTTTCCTGCTTATTTTGCTTTTTCCTCAGACTCCTCCTGAAACCTACTCTCTAGATGATAGATGAGCCTCGTTTTCATTCATGTCAGAAGTTCTTGCCCTCCAAACAATCAAAGTCATGTGCTATTTCTCAACTAACAAGCGTGTAAAAACAGACATGCATGTGTGTACCGTACACGCACACTTTCACGTCTTATCGATCTCTTCATCGACACAAAAACATTGGTTCTTAATATCCTTGTGATGGGTACAGTGACTACAACCTTTAAATTTTACATGCATACCCTGTCATAGACAAATCACTCTCTATTTGAACTAACGCAACCTGCAGATATAATTTAGAGTTGGAAACAAATTCATTGTGGTTCAGGAAAAAGACAGGACGTGAGGTGTGAACAAGATTTGCAAAATGGGACACATTCACCACTCAATCTTCCCAATAGGTACTCTTGAAGAATGCTGTCTAAAATTCCCCCAACTTCAATAACCAACCCCACCATTTTTCCTGTAAAGGGCGAGGAAAAGGGTTAGGGTGGTCAAATAAGTTGCAGAAATGAAGCGTGTTGTTGATTTGGAGAGAAAACCAAGGTAAATGGCATAAAACACTGTGAGACATTTCGGGAGTCGCTTGTGGAATAAAATGGTTAACATGCTGCTGAGTAAAAGGATTACAGCTTGAGTTTGGATGAAAGAACAGGGAAGGACGTGCTTCAGGGAAAAAGAGTAGCAATCATATGAATAATGAAGAACTTTTAAGGAAGGTTTTGGAATGTGCTCCAATTTTTCATACTTTGGGTTCAGTAGGTTTTGAAACGCACAGATGTGACCTTCCTCTTCATGGGCTGCACAACAGGAAAGCATGCTTAAAACATACTGTATAACACCTCCCGGCACAGTGCAGTTAAAGGAAATGGAAAAAGGCCTTGTGAAACCATACATTTGGAAGACTGTGTTATTTCCAATACTGGTGAGAATACATGTAATCCAAGTTAAGTAAAAGATCAGTAATTTTGGGTAACACACTAAAACATCACAATGGATTCATATTAATATAAAACTTCAAAATGTCAAAAGCTATGACAAAATAATCTAGCAGTGATAACATTGCTTTAAATGTACATATTTGACCAATGTCACCCTATATGTTCTATTAGAACGTGTAATGTAGGGTTGCACTTCACAGGCAACATTAATGGAATGAATGAGCTAGGATTGTGTTTTTTTTTGTTTTTTCCATATAGAATTCAAGCAAGTCTGAGTGATGCTTAAGATCACAGAGATTGGAGACACCTTGAAACATGTGCAAAAATGCACAAATGTACACTTATACACAAACTCACAATGCAGAGACAAAGACAGAGACCCTTTCCCTCTATCTCTAGAGGCAACATGTGGCGATCCCCCCTACCACACACAGACAAAACTAGCAGAAAACACACAAACAAGCACACAACTGCATGCACCTCTTCTGTGCTTGTTTTCTGGCAAGTTCAAGGGTGTCCCAGCCCAGAACTTTGAAGAGAGTGTGAGAGCTGTTAGGAATGTTAATTTGGTAATTTGTTGTTTTACATAAGCAGGGGAGGGATGTGCTGAAGGTGCAGTGAGGGCAACAAACACAGCCTGTGTGTTTGGGTCCATTTGGAGGAGGTTGTTGTGGGTAATGCAGGTTGACAAGGTCCAACTCAGTGATGCACATGACTCCCAACGAAGTTATTTTTCTTTGAGAATCAGGCAAAAATACCATGACGGTTAGAGACCAAGAAGCACCCTATGCCCATAGAAGGTATTAAGATGTCTCTCATACATGGCTACCCTCCCCCTTCTCCTGTTCCACATGTCTCACTCCTAAATCTGGGATGGTGGCCAAGTGCCACCAAGGACACTAAGGCTAATAAATCATCCTCGTTTCAACATCTGCCCAGTCCCAAAGGGCTGCCCGCCACCACCCCCACCCCTTGTGAAGATGGGTCCTTGGCTTTATTCTTCTTTCAGTATCCCTCCATACTCCCCCATTGACACCTCCTCCCTGACTGACAAAACATCTATTGTCCCATGCCCAAGTGAAGAAGAGACCCTCTTTTCCCCTTTTTGACAAAAGCCGTCTGAAGCCAAGATGTAGACTGCCAGCCGAGATGCCTGGGACCCGGCAGGGGTGCCCCTCTCCCCTCTTTTACTTTTATGCCGCCCTCTGGTTCATCCATCCCTGGCTCTCACTCCCTTTTTTTTTTACTTTTAATACTCCCCTCCTGTGGGGGTCACTCGCTCAACTCACCCCCCAACCTTTTCATAGTGGTGAACTCTCAGCCTTGCATAAAGACATCAAGTGACAGCAGTCGGAGAAAACAGCCCGATTTGGCAGAAAGAGATATTCGACATGGCTGTCAGTGGCCATTCTGCATGCCTTTTGTTCCCTAGGGTGTAGTTGAAATAGATAAATAAACAGTCATAGGCTGAAAAGCTGGGATCAGAAACTTGTCGCATTTATTCATATTGAATGGAGAAGAAAAAGAGGCAAAGACCTGCTGTTGCCAATTAAGAAGAATGGGACAAAACTCAATTCAGTGTTTAGATGTGTTTTCTAAGCTGATTCTAAAACTGAGCTATTCAGTTGTTTTCTGTGGCTCACTCCAAGGATGGCATCAGGTTTTTAGCTTTGTGGGTGTCTCCATGTGGCAGAGAAGATTTGGGAAGTTGTCTCCAGACTCATCAGTTAAGAAGCACACTCTCCACGGTTACTCACAAGACCTCATTTACTGTGAATGCACAGCCCATTTTCCCAGCACCTCCAACTCACCCCCAACAACGGGGAGTACCGCCCATAACTGTGCATGGGCCAGCCTTAGGCCACATTCGCAGGATTGTCTATTGTCAATGAGCAAATTCACATCATTTCAACTTTTCAAGAGACTCTGAAGATTAAGTTTGCATGTATTGCAGGATGTGCCACATTTAAAGGTTTCACGCATCTTGTGTTTTTGCAGCCTTTTTTCTCATTATTATTGCTGGGTTCATTATATATTGATCCATTTAGAATTCTGCCATGAATCTGAGCTTCATGTAAAGGTTTTTAATATTTCTAAAACTACTCAAGCAGGAGAGAGGATTTACCAACAAGGTCTAGTAATGAATTAGTCAATTAGCGCTGGTGGCATTTTTGTTTCAGATTTTGGTCTGAATTATGTAGATCAAGGCACTTTAATTAATGATTTTCAGTGGTTGGGTCATTATGCATGAAAATGTAATTACTTAGAGTTCAGAGTTTGGTTACTAAAAGTGACAGGGGTTTTTAGGGTGGAAATACGACTGCAAAGACTTGATTAACATTGTTTGCTGCACACCAGGATTCGGGTTAGCAAAATTATGTTCTCTTTGCATTTCCTCTAAACATTTTAATGATCAGAGAAAACATCCAATCACTCATATCCAATTCCATTAAATAAAACACTGAAAGAACAATCGCAATCAGATTTTCCGCTCAGAGGCAGATAGCATTACTTCACAGCTCTTCCCTTCCTGTGCAAATCATTTAGATTTCCAATTAGCCCCTCAGAAGAATGGCTAATTTACCACAGTGAGCAGGCGCCTGATGTCTCAATCTGCTGTTTGTCAGTGCCGTGAAAAGGACTTCTCCCATGGAGGCTTATGGAAAAAACACATGCCCATTAAAGAGTGAATTTGAATCAGAGTGCATGAAATGAGAGCAGGTCAGTAAGTAACGCAGCTTAAAAAATAGTTAAAGCTACTTAAAAACTAGGAAGAACACTTGAAAAGTATGAAGAGGGGTCTTATTGATGCACAAGGGTAGCGAGACAGACAGCAGTTCAGTAGTGGCCCCAGATTGACTCGTCTCTGAGTGGACAGCCCGCCAGCTCCTTCACACAACACCCACATTGTCCGCTGTGCCAACCAGCTAGAGCAGCAATCCACTCCTCAGGGGTCTGCCTGAGATGAACACATTATAGATACATGTTAGCCTTGGCCCGACAATCTGTAGGCTATGTGGAGCACTCAGCGGAAAGGAGACATAGGAAAGAGGGAGGGGATGAGAAATTAAATGCACATGGCAGTTAGTGAAAGCTCCAGAGAGATTTGGCCTACCCAGCAGTTTAGCAGCACCAAAATAGTCTTAAAATTTCTTAAAAAGCAGCGAGAACTGCTATCTCTCTTACATCTACTGAATTGAAATAAGATACACTGTTTCCAGACAGGGGGTAAGAGAGAAAGAAATAAAGGAAGAGACATACTATTTATTTAGACTGTTTGCAGGAATTCATGGGGTTCATAAGCTAGTGGTTTTGGCTTCAGTTACCTGTCAAAGTCCGCTTGCAAGATCTTCCATCTTTTTCTTTGTGCCCTATGAGGCCCCCTGCTTGGGTTGATGGGAAACCTCAAAGCTGCAGCACTATCATGCTGTGTAATGGTCACTCGCATGCAGCCAAGCCCCAGCTCCCCTCAATCCTGATAGAGAGAGAGAAAGAGAGATTCCTGTCTGGCTCCCAAAACCCAAACAACATTAGTGGCACTGTCCTATTTCTTCTGTGCTCCCTTTCCCAGCCTGCTGTTAAACACACACAGTTCCCCACAAAATGTTGTTGTTTCAGCTTCTATCTCTCGACTTTCATTTGCCAGAGACAGGCTGACTGACGTACCCCCCTCTGTCTATGTGTCTGCAGCCAGCCTCTCATTCACTTAAGGCCCATCAGTGGTAACAGTCTTTATCTTGCCCAGGGCAGCCCTGTGATAACACTGTTAACAGCACTAATGTGAGGCGTTAGGGAGCCTCTGGAGCTGCCACTGTGAGGGTGAGCAAGTAAGGTCAACAGCTTTTAACAACTGGTTATGTTGCACCAAATCCTTTCCAACCCAATTTTTACTCTCCCCATTCTGTCTCGTCTTCACATTTCAACCCTATGACCATTGGTTCACCACCCTCCTCTTTTTTCTTTTCCTTTGAATGCTAACGTTGTGAAAAAAGTAAAAATAAATGAAGAGACTTCGTAAGACTTGACAAAGGCTCTCCTTCCCCACGTGCCTTTGGGAAAACACTGTTGTTATTTCAGAAATTACACTGTTAAAGATTAATGTGGGCCTGGAAGAGTGTGTCATCATTTCTTAACGACAGGGCTCAGACGCTGAATAAAGAGTACTGTGTTCCCCCCCACAGCCCATGGACAGACAAGTTTCCTCTCACCAAACTCACCACTTGCAGTCCCATCTCTGTCCAGTAACTTTCTCCTAAGTAATAGATTATATAGTATCTACAGAGACCATTAAAAATATTGCAATGTGTTAACTCCCCCAAATGATTTAAGTTTTTTGCTTCTAATTTGTTTGGAATTTAGTTGTTTTTCTGGTAAGTCTTTTGAATGCGCAGAGACCTTTAAAACTGTTCAAATATAAAAACAACAAGAAGGTCAACAGGGTGTAAGCAAATATTTTCCAATCTGATTGTTCGAGTTGGATGACTAATGGAAAGTCCCTATTCCAAATTGTGACCAAGCAACTTCCCCAATAAAGTCATCTGTCATCATCCCTGGTCAGACACAGCCAGCTATAAAATAGGGTTCAGAGACCACTTCAGAGCATCCTATTGGTGCATATCATACCTGCAGGATGATGACGATATGACTACATTTAAAAATAAAACTGGTATCACTGACACCAATGAGGACTATAATGATAAGCTCTTTTAAGATCTGATGCAGCCGATGATAAAGCCCTGTGCGGTTTGATGAGTCTTAAGTGTGATGGGTGCAAATGGGACTTAGTATTCTAAGCTGGAGGTATTTGCTGATAACTGGTGCTCTCGATAAGCCGGGGAACATCAATCTTAGTGACAGAGATAGTCACTCCAAATCACTAATAGGGTTGTAAAAGGCCTTCACCTTATATGGCTCAGCTAATAAACTCATTTGTGATGAGCCCGAAGGTCAACTGAATGGATATTCACATGCACCTATATATATCAGAAGTTGTTTTTTTTTCTTTTTAAGCATAAAGAATGTGAAGGACCAACATACCTGTGATGATGGATAAAAAATCTTGATGAGCTGTGGCTGTGAACTTTGTCTCAAATATCACAAAGTTCCAAGTTAATTAATAGTTTTGCTACACTATTCTCCTTCAATGTGGTCTGGTCGCATCATATCATCACTTTTGCAACATTTTTCTCTGTCTTTTGAAGTCTGAGACCAGCCCCTTCATTTTCAAAGTCAATGACACTTCACCTCATCTAGGGATATTATGGCAAAAACATCATACAATGTACATACAATGTACAATGCCTTTGTACAAGAGAGTAGGACTTCTACATTATCTCCACTCAACTATATCTTCCTCAAAAGTCCTCAAAGCCGAATCACAAAGACCGATGACAGAGGCTCTGAAGTTTTAACTGTATAATGGTTAAAACCGAGTTGACAGCATACCTCACAACCAGTTTTTGCATATTTTTTTTTTTTACCAGAAACACAGACATTCATCTTTTGAGCGCACTGAATAAGGAGGACAATGGTGTATCCTGTGATTTTGGGACATTGTAGTCATCTAATCAATTTCATTAGCTGCATAAATCATGACAGCTTGACATTTATAGTGGGGATGATGGGTGGATCCTGTGGACTTGGCGACAGCTCCTATGGTGATAAATATTGCTATCTCATGAGCATGAATAAATGGAGAGGATAAACAGAAAGACAAAGGGGAAAAATAGTTCCCAAAAAAAGGGGGCTGTGTAAAAACATATGTCAAAGATAACAAAGGGGTAAATTTTGCATACAATTTGTTTGACATGTTATTTGTTCTTTGGTGAAAAGACACTTGTCGCAATGTGCTTTTTTTTTGTTTTATTTTTTCAAACACTTGTTGACTATGACTTTGCAGAAAGTACTTTGAAACATTCAAAATTTGTCAGCAAATTTTCCAGACACTAAAGTTATATTGTTTGTTGTTTGACTACGCTTTTTCATTATTTTGACTGCATTCAATTGTTCACGTATTTAATGGCTGATAGAAGAAAAGCATATTAAATCAAACAACCATCATGAGACTAGGGCCATTTTTAGAATTTTGGCAATCCAGTTTGTATTTTATTTTATTCTATTTTGGCATATTCGCAATGCAAAATATGTTCCCCTCTGGCCACCACAGTGAAAGAAATCGTTTGTTGCCAATATCTCCAGACAGTATCTTTTGGCAGTAACAGCTGGCTTCACTGCACTGTTCCTAATATGTTTCCACCATGGAAATAATCTGATTGTCCACCAAACAAATCACAAGAATAAACAGTTCACTAGCTACAGTCCATTTGATGTAGACAAATGCATTTTGTGTTTTATCTCTATTCTGAAAATAATACACATTCTAATAGCGGCTATTAAAACTATTAAGCTGCTGTTTTTTGTTGTTTCTCTTTTTTAATCATGAATGTGCTTCATTCAGTGGTAATTGCATGGAAATGAAACCTTTGTTTACCTTCAGTCCTTGTACCTCACTAGCTGATTGCAATATGCAATGCTGAGTCAGTCATTTAAGGCAGACTCAAACAATTTAAGGTGGATTCTCTTCAGTTAAAGCCAGAGAAGTGTCATTTTGCTGTTATTTCAGCTACATGTTCATTTCAGATTATGAAACATTTGATACAGAGTGTGTTGTGAAGTGTGTTAGTGCAATAAAAACAACTTGAATCACATACTGGCATTCTAACAAAGAGTGCCTTATGAACACTCAGAGCAGCTTACTCTTTCCTCACTGCACACCACTGTATTCACCTCTGCCCAATTGATGACCTAACATCTTGTTTTGCATCACACTTGAAATGTGAGAGACAACATCAGTACAGGCAGGTAAGAATTAAGAAAGACACACCGGAAAATCAGTGATCTCTGGAAGATGCCAGAAGATGTTCTGCTTTAACTGTTGCTACATTCATTTCTGTAATGCAGCACATGTCAACTTTTTCTCTTTTTGAAGTTCTCCATCAAACTCATATGTTTAGCTATCTTTCACTTACAATTGCTTGGTTGGAAATCCACAATGGTGCCTTATTTATTTATCTGTTTAAGAGTCACTTGGAATGGCTTTGGCCTTCTCAAACATAATCATCATCACCATCACCAACATCAGAGCTTGACCTCTGAATAAACCCTTCAAGCCCAGAAGAAAGCCTCCACTTGTCCCAGACATTGACCCATATATACATGTGCTTAGCATCCAAGCATCCAAGACACTAGAGACATTTTACTTCTATGTTTGGGCCTACCCGGACTTTGTATATGCATGTGAATGGGGAGCGTGTGTGTGTGTGTGTGTGTGTGTGTGTGTGTGTGTGTGTTTGTGTGTGTGTGTCTGTGTTTATGTGTGTGTGTGTGTTTGTGTGTGTGTGTGTGTGTGTGTCTGTGTGTGTGTGTGTGTCTGTGTGTGTGTGTGTGTCTGTATGTGTGTGTGTGTGGGGGGGGGGCTTCTACTGCCTCTCGGCCATTGGACGACAACAGGAACGACACGCAACCACACGCACA